>JAVQJF010012140.1:0-15145 GCA_036023855.1 Gadopsis marmoratus
CTTCAGGGCGGGGGGGTCAACATATGTGACAAGTTTGGTGCGTCTCAGACAATGTACAGAGCAGATAAAAACCACTTCCTGTTTGACCACGAAACACCTAACTTCCACGCCACGCCACGCCACGGGCACGCCGTTCACGTTAATACCCTGGGCGTACCAACTTTTCATGGCTGAGGCCTCTAGATGACACAGCCCAGGTTTGAAGTCGATATGATAAAAAATGAAGGAGGAGTTCGACAAAGTACGAGGCCCCGAAACGGCCAAAAAAGGCCAAAAATCCGTGGTTAATGCCATATAAGTCACTTCCTGTTTGGTTTATGGCAGGGGCGCAACATACTTTTTTGTAAGTCTGGACATGATACATAAGCCTACAAAATTTGGTACGTGTACGTGAAACGGGATGCAGGGGCTGGTTTTTCAAAATTTTGCAGGGGGCGCTACAGAGCCATTTTGCCACACTCATGTTGGAGACCCATAAAATATCAAATTTTTCACCAGTTCTGATGCACGTGCCAACTTTCATGACTTTTTGAGCATGATAAAGCCCCTAAAAAGCCATTTCTTTTAATAACATTTCCTCGAATTACAATAGGGACCTCGCAGGTTTCCCTGCTCGGGCCCTAAATATTCAGACCGACATACAGCACCCTGAATGTTAACAGAGGTACCACGTTACCTGACATTTTCATGCCTGTACATGTACATGGTGTTGAACTGCTGCATCTCTTTCTGACTGGGCTCCTTCTTCATGTCCTGAAGCATTTCATCAGCTATGTGCTTTGGAAGGATGGAGAGCAGCAGGCGTTCCTGTTGGGGACAAAGGCAGACACACAGAGGACGTCACACACAGCTACTGATAATAAAGAGAAATAATACTTCTGTTAAAGACCTGTTTTCATTGACCATTTATCCATCGCTCCAGTGTGGCCAGCAGATATCATACGAGGGAATCATGAAAACAGTAGAGACACGCCTCCAGGGAAACAAAAGAGCAAACATCAAGGAGAATGGAGCGGCATCTGGAACAGACTGAGAGCATCAAGCCAACCATCTACCTCTGCCCAGCTTGCTAATGTCCACTCTCTGGATAATAAGTTGGATGATCTTCGGGAGAGGCCTAGATTTTAAAGAGACATAAGGGATTGTAACATCCTTTGTCTGACGGAGACATGGCTGACCTCGCTGGTGCCGGATCGCGTCATATGCCTGACTGAGTCCTGTTTTCCGTGCAGATAGAAGAGGAGAGTCTGATAAATCCAAGGGTGTAGCAGTTTGCTTCATGACTCACAACAACTGGTGCAAGCCCAAGGACATTAAGACTCTTTGCCGTTCCTGCTCGGCGAACCTGAAGCATCTGTCAATCTCATGCGGTCCATTGTAGGTGCCCTGGGAGCTCAGTTATCATCACAGCAGTCTACATGCCACCACACGCTGACATCGACGTAACACTATTGAACTTAAATTATGTGCTATGCCAGCATCAGAACAAACATCCTGAAGTGGCTATGGAGGTGGCTGGGGACTTCAAAAGAGGGAACCTAAAAAATGTTATGTTTAACTTCCATCGACACATTACGCATGCCACCAGAGGGGACAGAACTCTGGACCACTGCTATACATCATTCAAGAGAGGCTACAAGGCTGTTTCTCTCCCTCTGTTTGGCAAATCAGATCATGTGGCCAAAGTAGAATTGCACAGGAACTAGTTGTCATGAGCAATGTAATGAGGTGGTCTGACCACTCAGAGGTACACCATACAGGACACCATAACTGACGTCGACTGGGACATGTTCCAATCCAGTTCCAGAGATGTATAATGTATAATGTATAATGACCCAAAACATACTGCAAAGCACCACAAGAGCGTCTCAAGGCAAAGAAATGGAATATTCTAAAATGGCAGTCAGTCACATGACCTCAACCCATTTGAGCAGCTTTTCACATACTGAAGACAAAACTGAGGGCAGAAAGACCCACAAATAACCAGCAACTGAAGGCGGCTGAAGGCGGCTGCAAAGCATCTCAAAGGAGGAAACTCCATGGGTTCCAGACTTCAGGCAGTCATTGACTGAAAATAATTTTCAACCAAGTATTAAAAATAATCCTAATATTCATAATTATGTTAGTTTGTACAATTACTTTTGAGCCTCTGAAATGGGGACTTTGTACAAAAGCGGCTGAATAAAGCTGAAAGTCTACTCTTCAATCACATCTTGATTGCTTCATTTCAAATCCATTGTGATGGTGTACAGAGGCAAAAGTACAAAAATTGTCACTGTCCAGACATTTAAGGACATATATATATACACACACACACATATTAAATAATTCACACATCATCACAATCATCACATTGTAAATATCGACATTTATTTAATATTATTATTATGTTATGGTTACATGTCTGCCACCAACTGTCAATCAGTGGAAAAGCAAAAAACATTGTAAGTTGTATTACATCACCTGCATGCTCATGTGCTTGCATGTGAACCTCCATGCCTACAAAACAAAGACTTGCTTATCATCATTTCAGAACCGACGACTGCATAAAACTGAATAGGATATCTTTAAGCTAAGAGTCAAAGATCTGGCTATAAGTGACTACTGTTCAGCCTGTGACCTCATCATCAGGTGTAGCCTCAGTCTGCGCCCCTCCTGGGAACATTTAATTTACATTTGAGAGTTTTGGATGCATGACTATACTGAGTCACATCAAAAAGCCACATGCTTTTGTCAAAAACAAAAGCAACATTTTAAGGCACAAACTAGTTACATCAGGAGTAGAATATAGGAGAGCTCTATTAAAAAAAGCTGTCTTTGTAGAGAGCATTGTTTACAGGGAGCTGAACGGCCTCAAACTGTCAGTCAGTGTGGCTGCAGAGATCCTGCACAGTGACCCAGACCCACACAGACAGACAACACTGATGTGTCAAACAAAACAAAAAGCCTCCATTACACACACACACACACACACACACAGACACACGACCTGTGAATACATTTTCTAAAACAGGCCTTCACATATATACAAACACAGTGTACATGGAGAGGAGGGGGTGGAGGGCATTGTGGCAGCTTTCAATATTCTTATCAAAACCTGACAGAGAGGCAGAGAAGCAACAAACGGCTGAGCAGGTTGGCTCTGTGATTACAGCTGACACCATCTCAGGATGCCGGTTGCCATAGTAACCAGCAGCGACCGGATGCTCCTTCATTGGTTGGCGGCCCTCGTCTCCCAGTACCCTGTGTCCATTAGTATTCCGGGAGTTACTTCCACTTGTGGTTTTATTAGCCTTCTTGTTGTCTTTTTCCACTCTATCACTTCTCTAACACCTTCTCTCTTCTGTAGTCTCCTCCACAATCACCCCTATCTGCTCTCTCTCTCTCTCTCCCTTCCATCTCAGCCCTTTTCCTTGCTCCCTCCCTGGTGCAAACCATCTGTTCCATAAATAGTAGTGATGGAGAATGCCCAGTGGCCACAGATGTGAGGAGAGGAGGGCAGCTGACTGCTGACAAAGTACGAGCTCAAACAGACATTAGCCAAACACACACAGATCAAAGAAGGGATATCACATAGTGCATGTTGCTGGATAGGCCCAAAACAATCCAAAGAGGACCAGATGAAATAGATATATACTGCAAATGCAACATCTGACCTTTTTGAGGGGCATTCATAAAGCAAGATGATTGATTAAACCATGCTCACTTCATTATATCGGGCTTATTTTCAGAACATTCTGTCTCATAAAGGAAATAAATAAGTCAAACTTACCATGGGAATGTATCCCTCCAGACTAGCCTGGCCCTAGTCAGGCTAGATTTCAGGTTTAACTCCTCAGGCTTAGCCAGTGTTACAAAAAATGTGCTAGACTAAAACGCATTCTAATATGCAGCAGATATAATATTTGCCATGCTTACCTCTCAGTTTAGCATGCTAACATGTGCTAATTATCACTTAACACAAAGAACTACTAAGGCTAAAGGTGATCTATTGTTGCAGGTATTTGGTCATACATTTTGTCCTAATGATGGCATCAATGAACAGCCAGGGGTACAACCAACGTACAATTTTCCATTCGAACATATATATATGCTGCTCAAAAAAATTAAAGGAAAACTAAGCAGAGTATAGCATCAAGTCAATTAAACGTCTGGGATATTGATCTGGTCAGTTAAGTTCAGAGGGGATTGTTAATCAGTTTCAGTTTTCATTTTTTCCCCTCCTCATCTTTTCTGACTGTTTTCACTAGTTTTGCATTTGGCTAGGGTCAGTGTCACTACTGGTAGCATGAGGCGATACCTGGACCCTACAGAAGTTACACAGGCAGTCCAACTTCTCCAGGATGGCACATCAATATGTGCCATTGCCAGAAGGTTTGCTGTGTCTCCCAGCATTGTCTCAAGAGCATGGAGGAGATTCCAGGAGACAGGCAGTTATGCTAGGAGAGCTGGACGAGGCCGTAGAAGGTCCTTAATCCAGCAGCAGGGTCGGTATCTGCTCCTTTGCGCAAGGAGGAACAGGATGAGCACTGCCAGAGCCCTGGAAAATGACCTCCAGCAGGCCACTGGTGTGAAAGTGTCTGACCAAACAATCAGAAACAGACTTCATGAGGGTGGCCTGAGGGTGGTGCAGTGGGTCCTGGGTTCCTCCTGGTGCATGACAATGCCCGGTCTCATGTGGACAGAGTATTCCTGGAAGATGAAGGAATTGATACCACTGACTGTCCCCCATGCTCGCCTGACCTAAATCCAATAGAACACCTCTGGAACATTATGTTTTAGTCCATCCGACACCGCCAGGTTGCACCTCAGACAGGAGCTCAGTGATGCCCTGGTCCAGATCTGGGAGGAGATACCCCAGGACACCATCCGTCGTTTAATTAGGATCATGCTCCGACGTTGTCAGGCATGCATACAAGCACGTGGAGGCCAAACAAACCACTGAGTATCATTCTGAGTTGCTGCCATGACATTTCAGCAAAATGGACTATCCTGCTGCATAATTGTTTCACTTTGATTTTCGGGGTGTCTTTGAAGTCAGCCCTGTAGGTTGATAACTCTTATTTCCATCAAACGATGTGGCATCTTTTCATTCCTAACACATTACCCAGTCCATATCAGTATAGATATCCAGCATGATTTTTTTTCCCACTGAGATTTGATGTGTTTTAAACTTGTTCCTTTAATTTTTTTGAGCAGTATATACAGGAATTTTTAAATCTGGTGTGTGTGGCGACATGCTGGCATAGCTGGTGCCCTGGCAGTAAAACTAGAGCAGTGGTCACCAACCTTTTTAAGAAGAAGATCCCTGAAGATCCGTTGAATAAGTGATGTCGAAGCGCTTTTGCTTGAATTGAGTTTATGAATTTGACCACCAGTGTCATTACGTGAGGAAAGTCCACAAACTTCCCAACCAAGGCCCGCTGATGAATCACACTGTTATAATTCACAAAGTTGGGAAAATCATTGTCATTACGGCACAGTGCTATAAAACCGGTGCACACACCGTGCATTGCCGGGGCCCCATCAGTAGTAATTGCCACCAGTTTATGGGATGTCCTTTTCATGGACATATTTTTTAAACTCAGAAATATCCTCACCTCTAGTTCTCTCCTTTAAGTGCAGGGAGCACTTTCTGGAGCTACAGGGAAAGTCTCTTAAGATCTACCAGTCGATCGTGATCGACATGTTGGTGACCACTGAACTAGACTAATGTAGAGAGAGTGTCGCATCAACGGATGTTTAAAATACTTGATCATCACATTATTCATGTAGTCTTCAGATACTTTGGAGTAGGCTATGTAGCCATTACATTTACTCTACCTAAACAATGGATTATTGTCTTGGAACTGTGGACATTTGAGCGAGCTTCTCTGTAGGTATACACAATGAGCACACATGGCCAGTGATAGTGTAAATCTCTCTCACTCTCACTGCCATAAGGATGAGACAAAGGTTCCACACTCCAGCTTTAAAGCTTCTTCACAACTACATTATACTGTGTTATAAACCACTTACTTAAAGTTTGTATACTGCTTAGAAATGATAAAAAGGGGGATTTAAATTATGCCCATATCTTGATAGCCACTGGTCAGATTGCCATGCAATTTGCTCATTCAATTTCTCAAAATCTAATCAATGAGAGATGCCAAGGTGTTTTTTCCGGAGCCAGGGTCAGTTCATTTCCCCTCATTTGCTTCTCTACACTGCAAGAAGATGTATCTGTTAGGGATACTCTTAATTAATCTATATTTATTATTATTACTTTAATTCATTCATTCATTCATTAACCAGACTGCTTATCCTGAAGGGTTGCAGGGGGGGGCTGGAGCCAATCCCAGCTAACATTGGGCGAGAGGCAGGAAACACCCTGGTCAATCGCAGGGCAGACAAACAGACATTTAGGGGACACACACCACATTCATACACCGATGGGGACACAGTTGCCATGCTGGCCTCCACTGGGGGCAACTCAGGGTTCAGTGTGTTGCCCAGGGACACTTCGACATGCAGACAGCGGGAGCTGGGATCGAACCACCAACCCTGGGGTTAATGGACGACCACACTATTCCCTCAGCCACAGCCGCCCATAGGCCTGTAATCCTCAAGTGCAAATGGATCTACGTTACTTTTTTCAGCAATGGTGTTATAATATCATGTTGGAGACTCATGGGAAAGATGCCAGAGAGTAGGCAGATGTTAAAGATCTCAAGGACATCATGTATCAAACAGATGAAAACAGTTTTGAATCATTTTGTAGGCAGTGGGTCGAGAGCACATGTTGCAGAGCTTAAAAGATGCCCAACTTCTTGCAGTCCATTACTTTGAACAGGTGTAAAGTTGGATAGAGTGTTGGCAGCATGGTACTGAGGTAAGATAGTGGAAGTATTGAGGTCTCACCCACCAAAAGAGGAACCTTTGATATTGTTCCTAATATTGGAAACGTCATAGTTGAAGTATCAGGCAAATTTGTTACATTGCTCAGGGCAGTGGAACTTAGCAGGTCTGTGGGATTAACCAGTCTGTCGATTGTGCTAAACAAAAATGTGGAGTTATTTAGATTATCAGTAATGATTTGAGAAAAGTAATGCTTTCTAGATTTTTTAATTTCCTTGTTATATTTACTGAGCCGTTCTAAATAGACATGTGTATCACTCTGTAATTTGGTTTTGCACCACTTATGCTTACAGCACCGAGGAGCACTGGGGGAGAGTAAAGACAGAGGGGGGGGGTTAATGTTGTACCTTTATCTGAGAGTATGAGGGGAACACAGGAAGCTGTAGGGAGAAAATGAAGAGAAAAGACAAGAAATAAGGGAATACCAGAGGGGGCGGGGTCCGAGCAGATGCATTTCTTTCCTCCACCCACATTTGTGTTATATTTCAGCCTTCCCTTGCATTATTGAACAAAAAGATCAAATGTTAGATCAAATAAATAAATAATTGGATGAACATATTCATTTCAAGTAAAACTAGTCTGTCTTGAGTGTTTTATCTGAACATTTGTGGAGGAAATTTAATGTTAATATTTAAAGGCAATTTACTTGGCTTTTGTTGAATTAAAATCTTTTATTGTAGATAATCGAAGTAAATCCACTTTAATCTAATGAGCATCAGTCAATCAGTCAAACAAAACCCTGCCTTGTTGAATGAACTACCACAGTGACTGTTTTACTAATCTCAGTCTTGTTGAATGAACCAATATGGGTTTTGATTGCTGACAATCTCATTTCAGTTCATGCTGTTTTAATTGCTAATACTAATGAGCATTTGTTTCCATTAAATTACCTAATACATCACATAAAACAGTGCAACAAAGATATAAACCAATTTACATGTATTTGTTTTCACATCTTAGCAACAGATACCTGCTGAGCTTTTATACATACAACATGTAACTCGAAGCATTCAGTAAACTAATTTATCCAGTTTGTTATGTCCACTTAAGCTAAGTCTAAGTCGAACATATTCTAATACAACAGTCTGCAATAAAGGTTAAAATGTTGAGATTTTGTTGCCACTGGCCATTTTGGGGCTGTGGTTGCTGTTACACAGTTTTTCTGAGAGGTGATTGGTCAACCGTCGTTGATATAAATTATTTGGACAAAATATTGGAAACACACTCTCTAAAACAGTTTAAACAACATCACAACAATATAACCTTCAAAAAGGTAGACTTTTTGCAGAGCTGTTGCCTGTTTTTGCAGGCGACGTAATCCTGCCGGATGTTTGCCCGGTCACAACAACAAAGTTTTCAATGCGTTCAAGATTGAAGGAAATACAATCAAACGTAAATAAAATATACACTGGTGCATTGCAGCAAATAAAAAAAAAAATGTTTCTAGCTGTGTGGTTTGACATGTCAAACAATTGTCCTGTAAATAACATCTCTCTTCCAGGGGAGCTCGAAGCACACTGTGGTGAATTTATTCCCTCCAACAGTTGAAGCAAAAACATCATTTATTTGTGTGTGTTATTGTCACTGTTCCACTCACTTAAAGGCTGAAGTGAAATATTCAAAGAGTGTAAATGTGTGCGAGTGCTCCAGCTGTACATGTCTGCGTTAAGAGTTTGACTGCTCCATCCTGCCGAGTGTGTAGGACAGAAATCTTACTTTGCATTCGTCAAAGCTTTAAACTGTGTGCAGTGGAAAAAATACACAATCTGTCTGGGATACAGACAAATAAATACTTCAGGACATAATAATAATCAAACTGTGGCTTTTGAGTGCAGATGACAACAACTGTGTCTCTGTATTGACTCATCAAAATCTGCTAGTAACTAAAATGACTACAGTCAAGTTACTGTGTCATGTAAAGTATTGTATGTATTGTTTTTCCCTCTTTGCACAGAGATGCATTTATTTAGAGTCACCATACTTTTATTGTGAACAACACACACATGTCCTCTCCCAACACCAACACCTTTTTAAATTATGGATAAATGAGTCCGTATGTTCCAGACCGGAATTTGCCGTGGACGTGCTGCGTTTGCATCTCTCTGTCGGGACGGAGGAAACATAAAGACATAACGGTAATAACTTATATGTAAAATGTTTCATTCGGTCACTTTAGAATATCAGCCTACATTAAAAATAATACAAAGCAGCCTTGAACAATGCATGGTGCACAAACATTTATTCATTGTTTTCTGTGTGTCTTAGTGTTCAGGTCACCATGGAAAATATGATTCAGACATTCAAAAGCAGTGCAGTTATTCAGTAAGCTCTTCGTCTACCTGTCCTTCCTGGAGGGAATCCCGGATCTTCGGACTACTGATACAGTCATGCTTCTTGGCCAGCTGGGAGGCAATCCTACAAACCTTAAAGGGCCTCAATGAAATAACATTTTTAACCAATGGACTGTAGTATAAATCCATGTTATTTACCTAATTATCTTGACTAATTATATATGGATTTATCAACATTTGTAACCTATGAACAGATTTTTTATTATTTTTATGTTACATCATGATTAACTAGTGTTATGGTCTTTGCCGGTGCATTGTTTGGACCGTCTGACTAGAAGAAACAGTTCCCTCTGACTCTCCAATGTGGCTGGATATGTGACTCAGGCATCATGTACATTGATATGATGAGTCGAATCCCTGATCTAATTCAGATTATTTGGATTTGGGCTGGCATTTTTAAATTTGTGCAACTGCAGCACGGTGATGCAGTGGTTTTCAGCAGCCTGTGATTGACTGACTGGCAACCTGTCCAGGCTGCTCCCCGCCTTGCACCCAATGTCAGCTGGGATTGGCACCAACCCAAGGATAAGGACAATGATTAGCGGTTATAAATCATGGATGGATGGATTTTTAAAATCATGAAAAGTAAGGTTCAGCCACTCTAATCATTTTCGGACAGTCCCGACGATTGGCAGTAATGGGAAAATTTCATTTAAGTACTTTATCCAGCAGTTTTTTTTCTTTCTCATATACACTTGTTTCATGCTTGATATGACCTCCTAATTTTTATATAACAGGTCAAAAGGTTAGTTTTTGCTTTAGACTGGCAATTGTCCCACTACATTGAACATATTAGCAGCCCCTGCAATTACTACTATTTTCCTTTTGACTGTCTAGATGAATCGTATCAGAGGCCTTAACACACACTCATTTCCTTAATGACTTGTCTTCCTCTAACATTTTTTTAAACAAAGTAGGACCCAATTATGCCCCAGCATTAATATTCATCAGCAGTGCATTCCACCTTATTAAGCATTTCGAGTAAACAATGTGTTCAGCATCATTAGAGTTGAAATGCAAAGACAAAAAGGTGGCGTGGAGGCTACAGAGGAGGTGTCTGGGAGGCCAAAAGGGAAGTGTGTGTCTGCTTGGATCTCCTGTGATTCAGCAAACATCAAGATCCATTGGGACCTGTAGTAAATCACATAAGGTGTATGCAGAGTGATGTATGTCATAAGGTGTCTGGGTAAAAATGCACATGACTTAATAATCATTGTGAAATCACACATTTCAACAAGATGATAGCAACACATTTCTATTTCTAGGACTTTCGCTACTTTGATTATTAATAACATCTTAATGAGGGTGACTGACTAACACCAGGCCTTCTCCTTGATAAGTTTAGTTTGACAAAAATAGTCCAGATTGCTTCAAACCTATCAGGACTTCTTAACACAGTTCCTGTGTCAATTCAATATAGGAGTAGGCCGTCTACTACATGTAATCTTTTCATTCAAAACATTAGCTGTTTTATTGTAAGCCAACACAATGTAGAGTCTAAAGCAGGCCCCTAGAGGCCGCAGTATTCAAAGACCAACAAAGGGGACATCACTATCCTAAGGCGTCACCTGTATCGGGGCAAAGGACTCACTTTTATTTCTAACCTCGTGTCTGTGATGGAAAATCTGTGAGCTGACGTGACCATGCTGAAGAACAGCTGGAGACCCAGATGATGTCAAAGCAGAAGTATTTACATTGACAATAGAACACAAAGTAATGGCAACCAATTCTCTCCCCAGCAAGGTGTATTCTTACCGTCTATGACCGTCCCCACAAGGAGGCCTTCCTCCCAGATTCTGACCTTTAACCTGCAGCTCAAACTGGCTCAGCTCAGACTTTGAGCTGCTCAGCCTTCCTTCGTGACCTTGCGACTGTGCTCCTTACTATAGTCACAATAAATCTATCTGAGCTCACAGAATGTTCCTGCTGAATAGACAGACAGGCGCTGGCTCTTCAGTCCATCTCTTGCCTTACTCTAAGTGTCCATGTGTCAGAAATTCCTTAACAGTTTCATATTGTTGTATTTCACATCCAGTACATACATCAACAGGAATACTTGCCAATTCAAGCCATCCAGGACTATAACAGTAAAGAGTTTCTTATCAGCAGAATGATGCCTTTTATCAGTCAGCCCTCCTGATAATTGAAGCCAGTCTACAGCCATTCCTCAAGCAAAACCTATTGTGTAGGACACGCTCCTGGATTTATATGGGCAGAATCCCAAAAGAAAATGCTGTCATTTGGAGGAGAAATAAAGGGGACAGCTTAATGGGCTGCTCCCTTGATGAGAAAGATGACGATATGTCAGATATGCAGAATTGAAGTAATTACATGCGTGTGGATAGTCCAAGGAACAGCCAGACAGCTCCAATAGACCATGAAGGAAACTAGGAAGAGTAATGTCTTTGCTCCTACTTATTACAAGACATTTGTTTCTTTGAGTAAAACACCGGCTCAGTTCATTTAGAGCCAAAGCCAAGGGACATAATGTGGCCTACTTCTTCTGATTTATGATAAGACATCAAACAAGCCCTCACACTTCTCTCCCCAGCTGATGTGTGTGTGTGCAGAGGTTTGTGCGGGGGGACAACTATCCAGCACTGTGGATTCTAGTTTGTGGGTAGGTGGGTGGGAGACTGTTGAACGTTTTAAAGAGTTGTTGAAGAGTGTTGTGCGGGTGCTGTACAGCTGTATGTGCCAAACATCTGTACGTTTGGTTGTGTCCTGCAGAGGGAGAGAGAAGATAAAGGAGTATTTTCGTGCCTTAAGGTTCTTAGAAGGCCTGCAAAAATCTGCAAATATCGAAATATCTACCCTGGACAGTTCACCAGCCAATCACAGGGCTGACACACAGAGACAGACAACCACTCATGCTCACAGTCACAATTTAGAGTCGTCATTTGGTGCACAGTATTTTTTGGGCTGTATCTTGTCTCACCTGGGAAAGAACCAGTACAATTACGCTGTTAAAAAAATAGTATTACTTACAAAACTCTTCACTGAACTGGCAGATGCATCCATCCCTTTCTTGCTGCTTACCCAGGTCTGGGTTGTGGTGCCAGCACATATAATAAGGTAGCCCAGATGGCCGTCACCCCAGCCACTTAATCTAGAGATCCCAGGGTGTCCCCAGGACTGATGGGATACATAATTCCTCCAGCATGTTCTGGGTCTGCCCCAGGGTCTCCTTCCAGTTTGACTTGTCAATAAACCAGAGAAATGCATCTGAGGATTGGTAACTGGTTTTACTGACCCCTAAACCAGTTTTAATTTAGCACCACCTTCAGGGTAAAATGTTCCCTTTATTAACAGCTCATCTCAAAACAGTGTATCTCAAAAACTAATGACAAGATGGCAGTAAAGTTTGCTGTGGATATTCATGATCCACAAAGGATGAACCCCTAACATTTTTGGTGACTGACCTTTCCTGTTGTCAAACCACCAGATTCAAATTTGAACATAAGTAACATCAAAATCCAAAACTCAGATGTCTATTATATTCGTTAAAACTATCCTGATTTCCGGAGGATGAACACTTTCCTCTCTGGAAATGAATGTTTTCTTCTTCTGTTTTCTTCTCTCCTTCAGGACAAAATGTCAACTTTGTTCAGAGGTTATTGTAGAATTTAATAGGTAGATTTCCATTAGATATTCTGAGCTTTCTAGCTTTACACTGCTGAGAGGATCAACCGTTTAATTTTAATGACCCAACAGACCTTTCACTACAATCACCCTCAGCAAATCCTTATCACGGCCCCAACAAGATATTTTTGTTTCATCACCTCAAATGTTTTGATGGTTGAATGAAAGTCCTGGCAATGCACCCTGTAATCAAAGCTGGTTGTGTCATCAGTGTCCCCTCTCCAATGGAAGACCTCGCTCATTGCCAAGAAACACCAGAGAGAAACTGATGAAGTGGTGCAATTATAATGGCCATTGTTCCACAGGTACAGGCCATGCAGAGGGATTTCACCTCCAGGCTTTTAAAACTCATCAGTTAGGATAAAAGTCATCCGATGAAAGAATCCCCGTCTCTCAGGGCATTGTTACAAGTAATTATCAGTCTACCAAGGCAATGCAACTCTCTGGAGCCCTACATCAACATTCTGTAATTAGCCGATAATGTAAAGAAACATGGCTTTCCTGTCTCTAAAACAAGAGTCAGGCTGTGGACCTCAGAGATCTTTACCACAGGGACATGTGGAGGAGATGTCAGATAAATGAAGCAATTTACGTTCTGCAAACTGTCGTGAATCCAGTTAGTTGAGAGATATAGGCAGGTTTAACCTGAGGCAATGCAAGAAGAACTTGAGTGAGTCTGAAAGATGTTCATTCAGTCAAACATAGAAATGTCATGGAATGTGTAGGTGTCTTGGTGAAGTCCGACTTCAGTGCCACAACATCCTATTCAGTCTTCTTAGTCATTGTACCCTCATGTAGTATATACCCCTTGTCTGTAAATCAGCATATTTGAAATATTACCACCACCAACAACAACAATAATAATAATAATAGTAATATTACATTGTTTGTCCACCACCCCTAAAATGTTTTTTGATCTGACGCCACTATCAACAGGATGATATTATTTGTCTGTGCCTTCCAATAACAAAATTCAAATGCCTGTTAATAATAGATCCGTTTTATGATGTGACAAGGCTGTGGTTAAGGTTTGGGTAGGTTTAGGCATAGATCATGTTTTGGGATGAAATAACTACTTTGTAAAAGTTAGGGAAACATCTTGGAGGAACCTCATGGTTTCAGTAATAAACGTGTAAGTTTATCGAGCAAACTTTATTGAGCAATGCTTTAAAACAATGTTGACTTTTGGACGGAAACGGGAAGCAAACAGCGAGCTCTCGTGTTAAAGGTGGATGTTTTGTTGCTCTAATAACGTCACAGTACTCCTTCCTTTTCTCCTGTCATAGTTATAGTGGGCTTTGTCACATGAATGTCACTAATGTTGTTTTGGGGTACAGCTGAATGCTGACATAGGTAGGTGCTCGGAAAGGAGGCGCCAGGGACTGACTTCACTGCTCCACCTGACGGCACCGACAAAATAATTCCTCTTTTGTTTCACCATGTTTGCAGTTGAGCACAGAAGAGCACTTTGCGCTCCTATTGGTCAACGTCACAGAACACATCGTAGAAGCTGTCAGACTAGTTGAGAACAGGCAAAGAACCTTTAGTCCTATTGTCTGGATGTTGTGAGGCATCCCAGATGCTGCGTCAGTCATCCTTCACTATGATGAAATACACATGATGAAACCAGCAGCTGTCCCACAACCATTCGTTCTGTTCCACACAGCTGTCGGGTCCGGCCGTTACCAGGATGATATCATGTAGTCTGATTCTGGTATGATGCCGAATAGTTTGCTCTTATAATGATCAGCTGCACCGAAGATATCTACTATAAGACAGCACTTGGCTGCAGTCCAGTAATTTTAATCAGTATTTTACTGGCACCACTGTTTTATTCTCTCCGTCTTCATCACAGTGTGGAATTCTGCTGAATCTGGCCAGAATCTCCAGACTTCAGGTAATAATAGTAATAATAATAATAATAATAATAATAATAAAAACTTTATTTATATAGCACCTTTAAAAACAGAGTTTACAAAGTGCTTTGACAGACGAAGCAAAAGCTGGAGACTCAGAAAGCAATAAAACAGAAAACAGAAAAAGATAAATAAAATAAAGCAAACAAAGCAAGATAAAGATAAAGGATTAATAACTACAAATAAAAAGAATTAAAACCAATAAAAGCCATAAAAGACAATATAAAGACGACATCACATGACAGCAGGTCTATAAAATGTGTTTTAAGAAGTGATTTAAAGAGTCACTGACTCTGCAGCCTGATCTCCTCAGGCAGGTCGTCCAGAGTCCAGGGTCCT
>JAVQJF010012143.1:0-12185 GCA_036023855.1 Gadopsis marmoratus
CCTCGTGGTTTGGGGACTGGCCTACATTATTGAATGTTTGTCGTGTTTTAATCCTTCACGGCCTCTTAGATCCTCTGCTGCCAGTTTCTTAAGTAGAAACTCTCACACGAAGAAGAAACTTGGCAGCTCAGGTGTTTTTAACTCTGGACCTTCCTCCCCGAGGCTGTAAGACGCAAACTGTGAAACACTTTTAAACCACAATTTAAAACTTATTTATTCAGCATTTTAGCTTTAAAAGTAACTGTCACTCTTCCTGTCTGGTTTTATTACAGAGCCCTTTCTTTCTTCTCTCTCTCTCTCGTTTCTTTACTTCTATTGTAAAGCCCTTTGAGCTACACCCTGTTTGAAACGTTCTATATAGTTAACCAGTTAATCACCTAATTGTTTCAGCTGCACTTTAATTCCTAAGAAAATCTGATATTTTATAAAGTCTTTGTATATTTTGTATCTCCAAATATGAACTTGTAAAGTACCTGAAGCTGTCAGATAAATGCAGTGCAGTAATAAAGTACACTATTTCCCACTCAGATGTGAAGTACAAGCATAAAAAAAGAAAGTGGAAGTAGAAAGTACACGGTTGTGTAAATGTACTTTGTGGCAATCTGCCCCTGTCAGCTGGTTTCATGAGAAACACCTGCAGTCAACCCACTGAAACTCTGCAGCAACAAGAGAAAACATGCTGGCAACGCAGCCTTGCACAGTTATTTCTGTATTTTCTTGCACAACGGCGACTCTTCATGTTGAGCTTCTCGCAAGCTCTTCCTGGATGTCTGTGCCCAGAGTCTGCACACGGACCCTGTTGGAGGAAGAAGTGCTGCTGACGCCCCTAAAACAAACTTCCGTTCACCTCCGTTGTATCGCGGCGGACGCAGGAAGCTCAGACTCATACGTCAAAACCAGGACAAATACAGTGAAACGGTGTTTCTTTGTATAAACATTTCATACACAAACAGATTTTGCGTATATGAATGACAAGCCTGCTTAATGGTTTTGAACATGCATTTATGATGCGATGCTAAAGCTACATGTTCCAGGGAAGAGTCTGCTTTGTCACCGGAAACAACAGGAGCAGCATTGATCTTGTATTGCAGAGTACAGCCTATTATTACACAGCAGTGCTGTCATTCCTTTCGAGCCTGTGAATGAAGTTAATAAGTTACTTGAACAAACAGAATGTTCATATTTGCACTTTTTTGATTTTGTTCACAATTGATGATTGAATATTGAATCCACAGTCCAACATAAATGAGCCATAAACTACACGATCCTACCTACAACCTAACGGAAACATCCAGCTGTTTGCCAGCAGAGCAGGCTGTTGTGAACAAACGCTGTTTTATCTGCATGGCTGGCTTGACCTCAAAAAAGACAGTTTTATTGAGTTTCCAACGGCCGCCAGTAAACAGTTTGTGTCGGAGTTACAATATCTTGTCATTTATGATAAGATAGGAGTATAATAAAACTTACACTTAAACTTACAGTGTCACTTTCTTTCATGCATTCACACACCTGCATTACGACAGACAACTGGCATCAGCATCCACCTCATAGTAAGTAATTATTTGCTCTCGCTGTCTAATTTAACTTCATTAACTGGAGCTTCTGTTAGAACATGTTGTAATGTTTGTTCCAAGCTGACTGCCTGCCTGTCTCTCCAGCTGATCATGGATGTGATCATTGACGTGGTAAATCCCTTCCAGACTTTCTACACACTGTATGAGAGGATAAAGAACAGCACAGAGCCATGCCCCGGCATTTTTCAGAGAGTCAAAGACCTGGAGAAGCTGGTGTCTTTCATAGAGAAGAAACCAGACGTCTCTGTCGATGTGAGCGAAGCTTTGGAGAATCTCCACAATGTTATTTTATCAGCTAATGAGCTGATTGAGAAATTCAGCAACTCATACAGGGTGACTAAGGTGATAAGGTTCAACCACTTCAAGTCAGAGTTCGACAACCGGAGCAGAAAATTCAGCATTGCCTTCGAGACTCTCTCTGGAGCTCTGCATGTCCACCAGTGGAAGAAGCTGGACGAGAAGAAGCCAGTAGATGGTACTACTGTACACTTACGTTAGATTATCGACAGAAAGCTTCATGTCATGTTTCAGACCCTATCAATCGACATTTCAACAATTAATTCTATAATATTATATGATGCCGTGTTTTTGTGCACAACAATCACAATGTTTCCCTCCGACATGCATCGTTGTTTGTACGTGATTTCTAAACGTGATACATGTAGCTTTCTCCACTTTTTAAACTGTAATATCCTAAATGATCCAGCAGGCTCATTTTAAGTGTAGGCCTAATGTGTCTTACTTGGATAATTTTCTGGTGCTTACTTTCCAAGCATTGTTGCTTTGTGAACGCTGTAATAGACTTTACTATTCGTTATTTATGGTTATTGGATTTTGCATTGTTCAATATTTCGCCAATAAATAAATAGCGTGTGCAGCTTGTGGTGGAGTTCAAACACAACAAGGGTACGAATCTACACACAAAGTTAATATTTGTGCATTAGCAGTAAACAAAGTGCAGCTGAATGTCATTAGCGAGCGGCTAATCAAAACCAGCGCCCCCCCCCCCAAAATGTCTCAGTGCTAAGTTTATAATACAGGCTCCATCTAATATCAGTCAATCCTTTATCTAAGCATTGTAAAATCTTTTTATTACAGTAGTAATGTGTTATCAGTGTGCCTGATACGTCTGTCTAGCATACAGCATACAGTCAAACAGACGAAGAACACCTCTCTGAAGGTGTTTGGAGGATAAGGGAGGGTGCTTTTTGTACTGTATCAGTCACGGAGAATACTTGCCGCATGCTTATGTTTTATGAGAGTTTCAAATGCAGAAATATGAATTACTTCCACTGCCATTTTGTTCTGTTTGCAACTCTCCACGAAGAGCTTAAAGAAAAACTATCACCTCACTATCGTGTCTTGTCCTACATACTCTTGTGTTAAAACCAGTGTAAAACCACGTATCTCCAAATTCTTTTTTTTTTTAGATTAACAGAAGGATTAAAGGACAGGTTCACAATTTTGAAATCGTCAGGTGCTAACTATGAAGGTAATGATCATCTCAACAGGTTTTCCCTTCTGTAATCATTCCTCTTGTTCATACTGGACATTAAAACATCCTCCTAATGCACTTCCAAATTATATCTGACGGTAAAATGAGGCTTCAGCAGTCTGAGTTGGACAAATCAACTGGATCTTCCAAAGTTTAGGAAGTCATCTTTTAAAA
The DNA here is from genome assembly GCA_036023855.1 of Gadopsis marmoratus. Lineage (NCBI taxonomy): Eukaryota > Metazoa > Chordata > Actinopteri > Centrarchiformes > Percichthyidae > Gadopsis > Gadopsis marmoratus. Next base: position 3,244 of record JAVQJF010012143.1, read on the forward strand.
CCAGGAGGAATGATTACAGTAAGCAAATCCTCTTTCCTATCCTTAAGCCCGTCCTTCAAATGCCCCTTTAACCAACTGCATTATCTGAAAAATATATGAATTACCATAAAGCTAAAAAGAAACTGTTTTCCTTTTGCCCATGAAAAGTTGACATTCAGAATATTTTCACAGCTACGATAATGTCAGATCTCATAAAAGAGCAGAGTTTTGAAACAAAGGTCATTTAGAAATAATCAAAAATCCAAGTGTGCAAGTTAAAGGAAAATTAAAGTAATTTCTCACCATCAAACATACGTGTTCTCCTCAGGTATTTGAAACACCTATGCTGCTGTGCCATTGTCACAGACGCTGTAACAACTATACATTCTTTTGTTAATCCTGCTCATCCTGTTCAAGGTATATAGGCGTCGGGTACGCGGGAGCTCAGGTGTTCGGGCGTCCAGATAATGTGAATACTCACGGGGTTAAATCACACTGTGAGGTGTCGATAGCAAATACAGATGAGAGATCTTTGAGATTTAAGTTAACTGGATCATTTTCAGCCATTAAACTTCACATTATCTACCTGTGGCCAGGTATCTGAGAAGAAGAAACATACACCAAACTAACTGTAGCATATAATTTAATATGTTTTTAACAGGGCTTAAGCATATTTCTGCAGAAAACCTCCCTGACGTCACTGAAGTCGACCCTCTGCAGCTATTGGTCCAACTTGGGATATCATAATGAAGTGTTTAAGTTAGCTTCAGATATTGTGCAGGATCTTTATCTTTTCCAAAAATGTATCAATACAAATGTGATATTTGAAAGAAGAAGTCATGAAAGTGGTTAGAGCAGCGATCTAGATGTGTGGATGTTCTGCTCTCAGCATCGCGGCCTGCTGGAGTCCGTGCGGAAGAGTCTCTTGAGGACGCGGAGCTGCAGGTATCCAGACAGGATGATGGCAAAGCTTTGGATCGCCGACCACCAGGTGACGTAGTTGAGGTTGGAGAGGAGGAGGTAGAGATCCTTCCCTTTCCTCATGCGGGCGAAGTTATAATGACGCCAAATGTGGAAGATCTGATTCTGGAGCTTCTGTACACTCTCCTAAAAACAGACATGGTAGATTGTAACTGTGCTGCATGACATAAGAAAGGTGTAATACACTGTATATTGCCACAAACTAATGAAGTACTTGCAGTTGCCAACACCAGTCTATCGCCTCCAGTAACGCCACTCATTCCATATCTCTCTATGCAGACGACATGTTGCTGTTTCTTGATAAGGCAGCTGTCCTTGTTGTAGTGTAAATTCCTTATATTTTAAAGGCTTTGAGCAGAATTAAACTTTCTATCCAGCTCGAGCAAAACATTCTGACTGCACTAAACATAACTAAGCCCAAAATCCCAGAGACTTGTCTTCAGACAAATACCTCAATACCGGCCAAAGTGCTGTTGAGGGCTTTCTCCCCCTCCTCCACCTCTCTCTTTGACTCCTCAAAGCTTTCGTAGATGACGCCAAAGTTCAGAATGACCCTGACGCCCCCGAACTGGTTGTTGCGGTTCCCAAGACACATCCGGTAAAAACCTGTTAGGAGGAAACTGCAGACACCTCAGAGACGACGTATAATTCTTGGATATATAACAGAGACTGAAGTGGCTGTGATGATCGTACCTGTCACCTGAGTCTGGAAGGTCATTTGACCGACGGCATCGTTCTTCGAAGCAATGAGAACGCCCTGTGGTGAGCTGACCGTCACAAAGAGCCGGTGATCACTGGCCATCCCCGTTACCCACTGCACCTGTGTTCACATATATACATATTAAATGCTTCAAACGCCTGCTGACACAAACTCAAATGTTTGGCATTGAGGAGGGTAAGTCTGGTGACAATCTGCATTTTCCTTATTGTAAAGAAATGTAATGAAAAGACTAAAGCAGCAGTGAATGTATCTGCCAACAGCTCCTTTGTGTGTATCAAGGCCTGATGTCTCTTCTTCCTCTGAGCCATAAAAACCTATTAAAAACACACCAGTGAGTCACACTGTTATCTTCAGAATTTGTCAATAACCTACATGGTTTCATGTAAAATCATTTATTTCCTCAATATTTTCCTATTGATGGCTCTATGGAAATTAGTGACCTAAAGTAAAGAGGTTCAACTGGGAAACTCTTTGTCAGGATCATCAAGTTAAATCCAGGCTTTTGTCAAATTATCAGCAATCAACCGTGAACTCAGTTATCCACGTGCAGAGAAGAGGACCCACAATATCCACATATATACTGTCAGCACATATCTGTATTTCTGCAAGGTATGAGAAAGCCGCACGCGCTAATGCTGATAACACCGACAATGACCACATGTACAACTGGATCACCTTGAAAGTCAGTGTGATAAGCCTGAGGACAAACGGCACAAAGGCACAGAAACATGACTGTACTGTGCATTCATGACATGACTGTACTTATTTACCTTTGCAGGTGAGACAAATCCAGTCCTGCAGGTTTACAGTGGAAAACTCACCATGAACGTCAGGTAGAAGCTTCCACTCTGGTGGGCAAAGTGCCAGAAACACTCCATCCCTGCAGCAGGAACCTCGATGGCAAAGTCATATCTGTCTGATCCCCTGAACAAACCTGCATCCGCAACGTCGAGGGAAGGTTCAGACTTTCTGGCCCAGACACACTGAGCGCTCAACACTACGAGCAGAGTGTTCAGCAGCATAGCTGCAGCTGGAGTTCACTGTGGAGGAGGGCATGAAGGAGCGCGCTGCTTTCTTCTGTTGATCCTTAGATATCAGCTGGAAAAAGAATCATTAACCACATCTACAAGCTCTCGGGCACGCTGCTGTATGCTTGGTAACATTAATGTAACTCTAAAACATGCAGGGAAGTGTCAACAGGTTTCATGAAGCTCGGTGCTTATTTAAGTTAACTTTCATCTCTGTGCACAGACATCTGCATCCCAACGCAGAATCAAGTCAAGTCTATTTTAGTTATACAGCCCAATATAACAAATCTGAAGAGAACCTTTGCAAAGAAAACTTTAGAAACTTAAGAAAGGTCAGGAAGAGCAGCAGCAGAGGATTACAGTAAAGCTCTTTCACTGCTTTGTTTAGCCAGTGTAATATTTATTATTCATATAGTATTGGAATATTATTAGTGAAGCAATAACATATAACAAGCACATTAATGATGTTAATCTCATGTTTTATATGTAACATTTTAATCTTAAATGCAACTAGTAACTATATCAAGTACAAGTACCTCACGCACAGTACTTGTCCTCTCCTTTTCCCTCTCGTCTTTGCAAATTCATGTTCAGTCTGAAATGATCTCTGTAATTTCCCATGAATACCTTCTGCGTGCTCATCGTTTACAAGAGCGCAAGTGCAAATATTAAATGACTTCCACTGACGTTTTGTTCTCCGTTTAGTTTTCACCTCACTGTCTCGTCCTACGTACTTGTACTTGTACTTGTACTTGTTAAAGCCTACGAACTCTCGTGTTAACTTGGTCACCTGTCCATCGTGTGTGTGTTGGCTGTAACGCCTGTTTTTAAACACATTTTAAACACACTGCATTAGAAAGGAATCTTTGAATAGCAAAAATAGCACACCTGTCTGTGTCCAGGTGCCACTTCACCTGCCCTATTCTGCTCAGGTGCTTTTCCTGAAACAGGGTGGACGGGGAAACGCCTGGAGACGTTCCACGCTTCAAGACGCGAGACAGCGTCTCTGCATGCTGACTACAAAACAGAGAAATGAACTGCGGCGATGTGGCGCGCAGACTGAGTGGGACGTAGAAAGCTTGTTCTTCTTTGATCGTTGAGTTTAAAGTGAGTGGAGTTTGTGATGTTGCCATGGTGATGACATGCATGAATCAACCAACCACATGACTCAAAACACAAATAGCCTGATTTTACGCACGATGATGAAGATACAGAGAAACAGAATAGCATGGCAGAAATAGCATATTATCAATATTTTACCAATGTCTTACAAATCATGTTTTCAGGACAGTTGGAGAAAATCAAAGTGAGCTGTCAGGAGGCAAAGGCCCAGAGGAGAGAGACGGCGAGCTCTGGTGGACGGCCTGTGCCCAGAAATGTGCTACAGAGGTTTAAGTGGAGTTAGTCAGTGACGACTAATAGGTGTCGGCTGAACGGCACCTGACCTGGTCCGAGGAAAACATCACAAACTCTTCACATCATCCTCTAACCGGACGGTTTATTCATACTGTGTAACACAAACACAACACCAGAGAGACACGTGGCCGGCGCAGCCTTTTGGCGTCGCCACGTTCCGACCACGGGGAACGGCCCTGTCAGCAGCGGGGCTTCTCGACCTCGGCGGAGGTCTTGGTGATGAAGAGCCTTTTGAGGGAGAGGAGCTGCAGGTAGCCGGAGGTGACGATGAGGAGGCTGAGGGCCGTCGACCACCAGGTGATGTACTGCGAGTTGGACAGCAGCAGGAAGTAGTCGGCGCTCTTCCTCACGCGGCCGAAGCTGTAGTAGCGGAACATGTGGAAGACGTAGTTCTCTACTTTGTGACTCGCGTCCTGCAGCAGACAAATACACATATTACAAGTATTACTGCTACTGTCATTAGTGAAGCCAATAACTATTGTTAATACTGCATACTGTTTTTATGACTTTTACAACCACTACTATTGGTACTATTACAGTTGCTACTACTGCTGAGTGGTGTAATACTGTAATACTGAATAACAGGGATACCATGAAGACTACGTGTACCTCTATGATGCTCAGTGTGTTGTTCAGGTCTTTGCTGACTTCCTCTTTCTTCCTCTTCTCTTCCTCCTTGAGCCTGGCGGGGTCCTGGAAGCCGTCGTAGTAAACGCCGAAGCTGAGGAAGACCTGCATGGTGCCGAAGCGGTTGTGGAAGTTGCTGAAACACATCTGATAGAAACCTGGAGAGACGCAGCAGCACGTGAGAGACACACAGGTTATATTAGCATCACAGAGGCGACGCTGACTGATCTTCTTTCCCAAACGTCACACTGGAGAGCTGAAGGTTATCAAGCTCCATCTTGTGGTTTTTTTGACCATTTTTGCCAAATGAAAATGAGCTGTGCTGGAAGACGTAATCAGAAAGTGTAGTAATATTCTATCCTATTACAAGTCCTGCAATCAAAATGTTACGAAAGCATTAGCATCTAAATATACTTGAAGTACAAAAAGTAGAAGAACTCATTATTCAGAATGGCCAATAATGTGTTCACCGCTTTTATGTTGCAGCTGGTAAAGATGGAGCTCATCTTTTACCTCATGTTCTGCTGGTTAGCTTGTGAATTTCAGCAAGAGATCAATAAAGTTTTTTATCAGTTTATTACATCATAATTTATTTCTTGATTATAGTTTTTTTAATAATCTGAATACTAACTAAAGGTATCAAATACACGTAGTAGAGTAAAAAGTACAATATTTCCCTCAGAGATCTGGTGGAGTAGAAGTAGCAGAAAATGGAAATACTCAAGGAAAGTACCTTAAAGTTGTACGGCACTTGAGTAAATGTACTTTCTCACTCACTCATAACATTATTGGTAATGGGTGATGAATTTAAACAGCACAAACTTTCTGGTGTGAAGCTTTCTCCAGTTTGTTACAGCAGAACACAATTTAAAAAATGTCAGAAGTATTTGATGCCTGGAAGAAAGGGTTTTTATCCACAGCTGAAAATATACATCTATTTATTTAGTCATTTATTTGGATCCCGACTAGCCACTACAAAGGTAGCAGCTGCAGAAAACATGACATCATTATAAAAAACAATGATGTCATTAAAAATTGTAGGAAAACCAAAACAAACTACAGCAGCTTGTGTCAGAGGGAGGGAGGCAGGCAAGGCAGGCAGGCAGGCAGGCAAGGCAGGCAGGCAAGGCAGGCAAGGCAGGCAGGCAGGCAGGCAGGCAGGCAAGGCAGGCAAAGCAGGCAGGCAGGCAAGGCAGGCAGGCAGGCAGGCAGGCAAGGCAGGCAAAGCAGGCAGGCAGGCAGGCAAGGCAGGCAAAGCAGGCAGGCAAAGCAGGCAGGCAGGCAGGCAAGGCAGGCAAAGCAGGCAGGCAAAGCAGGCAGGCAGGCAAGGCAGGCAGGCAGGCAGGCAGCTAGCTACCTGTCTCCTCTGCCTCAAAGTTGATCTGACCCGTCGCATCGTCAACAGTCGACACTATCATACTGCTGGGAGTGTTGACGCTGACAGACAGGTGTCTGTCATGGCCGACTCCTGTCACCCACTGGACCTACAGACAAGACAGACAGGTAGGACATCAGACAGACAGCAAGAGCAGAGTATACTTTGGTGACTTGACAAACTAATTCTGTCAAAGTGCAATTTATCTGAGGGAAACACGTTGAGTGACTCTTACCATGAAGCTCAGGTAGAATCTCTCTCCACGGTGAGCAAAGTGCCAGAAACACTCCATCCCTGCAGCAGGAAGCACCACGGAGAAGTCGTACTGGTCGGTGCCCCAGAACAGCTCCTGGTCTGTCATGTTGGGGTGGGGCTTTGTCAGGGGCCCGCCATGAACCGGACCCCAAAACACAAGGACAAATAAGCAGGGAACCCCGAACAACATGTCTGAATAAATGGAGACCTCGTCTCTAAATGAAGGGTGTAGGTCGAGTCTGTGCGGCAGCGTGGAGAGATCAGAAATCATTAACTCCGTCAGTGGGAAACCTGACCTGCCTTCACAGGTGGACTCACATTGACTGTTTTTGCTTATTAAACTTTTTGTTTTAGGAATAAAGTTAGCTTTATAATTGCCATACAGTGAGCGAGATGCTCTGTAAATCTCTGTGTGTGTTGTGTTTGGATGAAGGTAAGAGTGACTTGGTGGTCGCATTCAATTACCATGCAATGACAGAGTTTAGTGACTTTGCACAGATTTATACAGATGGTGCTAAAGACCCCGAGACAGGAGCAACAAACAGGGTTTGGGGTTGCAATACCAGCAAAAGGGATCGGCATTAACAGAAGAACATCCAGTGATTTAGGGGTTCACACAGCGGAGACGGTGGCAGTGTTGGTTGGACGACGATGGGTGGAAAAAACAAGACAAGATCTGAACTCTTGAGGTTTGTGTTGCCATGAGCCGCAACACAAACCAGTTGCTGAGATGTTGAGGAACAAACACACACCTGCAGGCAGACAACAAGACACCAGGATACGTTACCATCATGTACAGAAGGAGCTGAAGAGCCAGGTTCCCCATGTTCCAGGTAAAGGCCACATCCCAGATGAGGCTGAAACGAGGACTCCAGTATTTCAGTTTTATTTTCTATACTCATGCTGTGAACTGAGCTTATCTGTAACTTGTACATGTCATGTACATAAAAAAATAAAACAGCTCAAAATGTCTTCATTTCAAAGTTAGAAATAATAAACTCATCTATTTCTCAGTTGTATTAAAATGGTTTAAAGCCGTGTGCTCACTGCCAGGTGAAGGTTGGGAGTTCTCACTGATGAAACATTTATTTCTACACATCAAAGCAGACATCTTAGTTTGGGACAAGACATTAAGTTGGGAGTCAGAAGAACCACAGTCCATGTGTTGTTCTTTGGAAACATGCTTGCGAACTACATCCTTCGAAGATTCAAATGCGTTATGCTGGTAGTTTCTAGCGTAGGCCCAGATTTTTCTTTTTAGAATTCTGACTTTCTTTTTCAGGATTCTGAGATTAAAGTCAGGATTCTGAATTCTAACTTTTTTTTTCAGGATTCTGAGATTAAAGTCAGGATTCTGAGATTAAAGTCAGGATTCTGAAATAAAAGTCAGAACTCCAAACCCAAATTCCACATGTGGCCCTAATCCTCTTCCGTACAGGCGCTTCCTGGGGGGCAGGTGTGGATAATCAGTCAAACACGACGGAGGAACCGAAGCGACGAAACAGGTAAGAATGAAAAGAATCCAACACGAAGCACAGACACTGTGCAGCAGGATCGCAGCCTGTAACATGTGCTGCTTTCACGTTACATTCAATCGTTACTTTGTCTAATAGCTGAATCTGGTAATATAGAATTTAATTTGGTCAGTACTTTGACCTTTTATTTGATGATTGTAAGTTGTACATATTTGTGTTATTTTCATATTGTTATGATTATTTTACATTTCATAATTATTACTATACTACGCAGTATCCATGGCAACAATGCAGTTAAAAGGTCCATCACAGGGGGAACAAGTCAGACCGGGCTTGTATCCCCCAGGTGAGTGGTCGGCTGTTAAATGAAAAGCTGTAAATATTAATGATTAATGATATGAGTAATTATTATAATTATTTGGGTACTAATTTATCTGCATCGCAATGTCTTTGTGTCGTGTGTCATTTTTAAGAAGTCTTATAATAATTGGTCAGTTAATGACAAAACTGAAATATTATTCCAGAAATCATTCATTAGTATTATAAGTTTTATGATATTATTTTATACTGAATAGTTTTACTGAACCCGGGCCTGTAAACAATAAACCAGCTGTTTGTTGACGGGAAACTCATTTAGCGGACAATGGTGTGCTGTTGCTATGGAAACCGAGTGCTCATTGACTCCTTTCATATCTGCCTCGGTCTTCAGCTAAACTTAAGATAATCCAAAGAAATGTAATAACAGTTTTGTTTTTTCACACTTTGTGTCCTCAGAGTGAAGATATGGCTGCTGCCATCTGTCAGCTGACTGAAGATCAGTTTCTGTGCTCCATCTGTCAGGACGTGTTCACTGATCCAGTCACTACACCATGTGGACACACCTTCTGTAAAACCTGCATCACTGAATGCTGGAACAATAAAGTCCCGTGTCGGTGTCCCAGCTGTAGAAAGGTTTTCTACAGGAGACCTGAGCTGCAGGTCAACACCTTCATCTCTGAGATGGTCGTTCAGTTCAGACAGTCGGCCAACAGCAGCAGCTCACAGCAACAAGTGTCCAAACCAGGAGAAGTTCCCTGTGACGTCTG
>JAVQJF010012159.1:0-12862 GCA_036023855.1 Gadopsis marmoratus
TAGTCTTGTGTGTCAGTGCGTCACAACCCAACAGAATAGTAACCCAGGCTACTGTGATATATCGGCCATAACTTTATGAGCACTGACAGTGAAGTGAAGAACATTGATTATCTGGTTACCATGGCACCTGTCAGTGGGGGGGGGGGATATATGAGGCAGCAAGTGTACATTTTGTCTTCCAAGTTGATGTGTTGAAGCAGGAAAATGTGCAAGCAGGAAGGATGTGAGCGACTTTGACAAGGAACCAAACTGTGGCTGATGGCTGGACGACTGGGTCAGAGCATCTCCAACACTGCAGCTCTTGTGGGGTGTTCCCGGCCTGCAGTGGTCAGAACCTACCAAACGTGGTCCAAGGAAGGAAAACCACTGAACCGGGGGACAGGGTCATGGGCAGCCAAGGCTCATTGATGCGCGTGGGGAGCGAAGGCTGGCCCGTGTCGTCCGATCCAACAGAAGAGCTGCTGTAGCTCAAACTGCTGAAAAAGTGAATGCTGGTTCTGATAGAAAGGTGTCAGAACACACAGAGCATCGCAGTGTGTTGCGCATGGTGCCCAGGGTGCCCATGCTGTCTGAATGTTATGGCTGATCACACATCAACGACTTCCAGCAGCAGTTCCTACTGGAAACAGGTTTAAACGCAAATGCAACCTGCAAAATTTGTGAGATGTAAAAAATAGGTTACATTTTGAAAGAATGGGCAACCTGAGAGAGTTCTAATCACCACAGTTTGCCACAAAAAAATCATCCGATTTAGAACTTTTATGAAGTCAAACTGCTATAACGTCAAATAAGAGTCAAACTTCAAGTTTGAGATGGCAATGACTTTTTAATCAGAAGCTTGTCTTCTCAGGCAGCACCATTCTTTCACCAAACTTCCAATAAAGTTTCCAAAACTGAACAATATCTAATTTGATACCTATAACTAACTATTTGGTTTATTTAGTTTGTTGGTAGAATGCACCAAGGGTACTCTGTTAGACTGAATTCATGGGGAAAAACAGTTTCAATAGCTTATTCAACTTCCCGGCTAGCTAACTGCTTAGGCTATGCCCACGAGCCAGACCTATTCCCAAAATCCTTTTTGCTCTCACTAGAACATTTTACATGTGGGGATTTACCAGTAAGTCGTTACAGCCTTAAGACCAAAATTATTGCAAATGATTTCAAAATTAGGTTAAAACAGATTTTAGCATTGGAAAGCCACTGTCTGTTTGGGCCTTAACCATCAAAAAAAAAATATTCCAGCAAGGACTGTACAGGTCTTATTTTACTGTTTCTTCCTGAATTGTTAGATTTGGAATAGACACCCTAATGGTGTCCTTGAGCCTCCAAACGCCTGTCCTTGTGTCTGTGGTGACATATGTCTACACAAGCAAGTCTGTGATACGTCTCTGTAGCCTACGGCCAACCAAGAGCACAGCATGGTGAGGCATTATTTGAAAGGATGAGATGGCAGAGAGAGTGTCTCAAAGGAAATTTCATTCTCCTCTGAAATGATGAACAGCAAAATGCAGGACACACAGACTGCTGGTCCCACCAGGCTGCTGAGGGAATACATCAGTGTGGTGTGGCGGTGTCTTGAGCATCACTCATGTGTTGTAGAAAGTCAGAGACCCTCTTGGGATACTGTACCTGGGGGTGGCTGCTTTGTCAAGCCACGAGTTAAATGCCACATATGGGCAAGGGGTTAACAGCCTTCATGTTTCCCACTAGGTCACAGGATGAAATCGACCAACTCATGGCATGGGCCCATGTCGAGCTGGCTATGTGACACAGCGTATGAGGAAAACTAATAAGCAGCATAGCCTTGAGGGAGGATGGGTAAGTCACACGACAAAATCAGTTCAGCTAAATGCCAGGATGTGGTCCAGCGCACTCCATGTGATGATCAAGCTTTATTTCAAGTGGCAGCCCCCTGCCCACCTCTCCCTTGATTAATGAGGGCAGAGCAGATGCTATGGGTACGGAGCAGAGGGAGTAAAGCAGGGAACTGCGCTCTAATCTGCACCCCACATGGCGACAGCCTTCATTTCTTCACCTTTTGCATCAGCCATGTCTGGCGGTGTCTGTTCGTGAGTGTGGGCATGTGCATCCACGTGCCTGTACATCTGTGAGGCTGCTGACTCTCTTTGCCTTATTTGCATGTTCATATGTGCCAGTTGGGGACGAGCAAGAGCGACCCTTGGGCATTTTAATCTTAAAATATGGTTATGAAAATGATGCTGTGAATAAATACATGCTAAAGCATAGTATATTTTCATAGCTAGCACTTTTTATCATATTGTTGAAAGCATCATCAACTATTTTTAATCTCATTTCCCGAACTTCTCACATGTTGTAAGTGCCAGGTTCATCGCTAGAAAGCAGAGTGAACTGTACACTGGCCAGCCCCATGATGTGAATGTGAATATATTATTGTCATTTTCACCCGCCGACAGGTATGACCTGACGGCCTGATCATTTTTCAATTGCAGGGCATGAAAAGCACTTCCAATCATGCAAATGTGCCGTGTGTTTAACCATACTCCATTACGTAGACGTGATGTGAGATTGATATATTAATAAATAAACATTACGAATTTCAATTACTTCTAATTTGTAATTTCTCAGTAAACAAGCATGTTATCTGGAAATAACAAGTTTTGATGTTTGTATATACACACATAGTTGACATACAGTGCACATACAGCTCATACAGTAAAATGCACATACAGTAAAATGAAATTGTGCACATATAGTGCACAAATTCATTTTACTCAAACACATACCTATAAATAGTAAAACCAGAGAACTGATCATTTTGCAGTGGTCTCTTAATTTTTTCCAGAGCTGTATATTAACACAAATATACAGTATGTATCTATTTGTTTTACCCCACCGAAAGATAGTGGGCTGATAGTGACTTACAGCGTTTCAACTTTCAACGTTTCAACAGTTGGCCTATGAGGGGAAAAAGTGAAATAATACATTAGAAACAGTTAGCAAAAATAAATATGAGAATAGTTTTCTGAGGTGGAGGTTGTCTTTTGTGTTCATGATGATGGGAATGCATTTGACTGACATGCTAACTCCTTGCTTTTATTTTATGTTTTTTTTTTGGTTGTTTTTTTTATCACCGGACATAAATTAGTCCCTACTTAATAAGTAGGAAGACAGGCTTGGCCCAGCAAAAGCAAAGATGAGTGTCCTCCCATCCACTTGAACAGATTTAGAACTCCTTGTCGAGCAAGGGCATCTGAAACGAGGAGTCAAGTATTAATGATCCTCGCTCGAAGCAATACAACCACAACACTGCAGGACAGAGAATAAACTCCCTGGCACGTTATGAAGGCAGGAAACAAGCATTTTGTACCTGTTTCCAATTATAGGGCAGCATATTTTGCCAATGGATTATTTATGATGAAGCTTCATTTCCATGTGGTGCATTTGAATCGGGAAGGTCTATAAATGCTTCAGCAGGCCGGCAAATGAAGCAGTAAAACAGCGGCAATGTCAATACTGTCATGGTCCACAATCAGCTGTTTTTTCGTATCTGAGTGGTGAGCACATAGAGACTTACGGCGGGCCTCCCTGAGTTTATCCTATTTTCACGTGTGGATGTATAATGTCAATGGCTGCTTGGAAAGGTCAGGGCTAAATTGGGAGCAGGAAACAGATCTTTCAAGGTTTAAGTATCAAATCTCAAAAGTGACTTCAGCGACCTATATGGAGGCGAGTGAGAGCGATTCTCTCTGTCCTCCTCACCATGCTATGAAAAACAAATGAGCCCTTCCCTCCGCCATACAGGAAACAATGTGCCCTGTTCTCTAAGACAACTGCAGTTTACATCTCAAGGACAGACATTAGATCTCTGTCTGTCTGTCCCTGCCGCCGCCTTTCTGTGATTGCTTTTCTGCATACGTATGAATATGCATGTATACCTCAATATGTACTTTCACCTCAATTACCCAACAATGTACAAGTCAGTTGATTTAATTAACACATCACTGTGAGTCATCATTCGCATGAAAACCTTTGTAATAGAAATGTATTTAATGTGAAAGAGCAATGCCGAGAGGTTGGGGCACTTATATTCATTTATCTTCTATTTATGTTCCTCCATTTAATTGAATTTTCTGCTATAGTCCAGGCCTGTGGATATATATCATTCCTCTCAATCAGTCAAGATGGCCAAAAGATGGCTCTTGCTACAGATGTACAAGAAGGGCAGGCAGGGGGCAAGAGGAGGCCAAGATTTATGCTTGCAAGGAGAAACATGACCCTGGCTCTCTGCTGCCTGTCAGCAGAGCATCTTTTCCATTACCTTGAGGGTTCATAAGTGCTATATTTCAGTCAGGGGTCCTTAAATTCAGGAAAGACACAAAAACCCCAAATATGTTCAGCGCACTTCAGTCTATTTTCATAAAATGCAGCAATTAAAACCTGCTTTTCAGCATCACAACAACATTTGAATGGTCTTTTCAAGGTGGTATTACCAAGAATATGATGCCCTTGGCTCTTTTGACATCAATGCGAGTGAGCAACTCTATGTCAATCAAGTACATGAAAAAAGGAACATTATCCACTCTCATGAATGGCTTTTTACATTGCCCACCTTGTCCATTAAAAACACTGCACAGCATGTTTATTAGAGTCATTCAGCCTGCCTTTCTGTGCAATATCAAGCATACATAAGTGTTTAGTCATTGATATTCAATAGAAAATATTTAGCACAATTTTGTTAAGATGAGAAGAGACAAACTCGTCCAAAGGATTTTATCAGTATGGATCTTTGATCTGATACAGCGAAACATCTCCATAACTACACTCCAGACATTGTATTACCTGAATGAATCTACACAGACAAGGCAGTAGCAAATATGATATAATATTGATGGATGCCTGTAAATAGCTTTGTGAACGCTTTTTATTCCTCTGTTACCTCCAGGGACAAAGTCTTGGGGTAAACATGTTTTATTTCTATGCTGAGGCCATGTGGTTGTTCAGCCAAAGGTTTATAGTTTATTTTGTAATTTTTAGGGACTTTACCCTGTAATGTCACCGGAGGCGGCGATCGGTCCGACAAAGAGCATTCAGGTGTGGGTGCATGAAGAAACCACACAACAACAATCACGTCAATGTAGATCGAATCTATTTTAGAGCCCACAAGGAGTACAGGTAATGGCACCGTTCCCAGTCATCAAAACCACCCCTTCTTCTCCCGTCTCCGCACTCCCACCCCCGTGCTCCCTCTGCCTTCTTAACTCCCTCCATGTGATCAGTTCATTGAGAGCCGCTGGGCGTCCGGTAGAGACCCGCGTTTAGCCATACCTGCTGTCTAGGACTCGGCCCCTCATGACGTCACAGCCCTAATCAGCACACAGCGGCTCTATACAAATTCTTTGCTAAGAACTTTAAAGGCACTATCTGACAGATATGGCATGGCTTGTTAGCGACAAAGAAGAGTTTGTTTGCCTGCAAATTGAATATAATCACTCCAGCCCCCATACACACACCCTCCCACATACATCAGTGTGTGCACAGCATCCAGTCCGGCCTCAGTGTTCTTCAATAAAGTCCGCTCTGACAAAAATGATGGAGAGCCACACCGCTTCAGAGCGGGATACTCAGAAAACCACTTGATGATAAAATATTGCCATTCCTGGTAGTTGACTTGCCAATCCAAATATAAAAAAAGTTAAGAGTGGCCAGGTTTATGCTGCACCCTTCACTGATGCTATATTTCACGCTTTTACACCAGATGCACACTCACATACTCACACACTTACCCACCTACCCAAGCCAGTAAAGGTTGCAGACCCCAATAACCTAATAAGTAGATCTGGTGTAAGGCCTTTCATCTCTGGATATTGATGCTCCCTTAAATCATCTAGCATGTGGACGCCATCACCAACACATAAATATGAGACATACTGACCCACAGCACGGTTTTGACTGGAGGGTAACTAACAGGAGGCATCCTCTTGAGTCTGAATACAAGAGTCTGCAATACACAAATATTGTCTTTTGCATTATATGTAGAGTATTCTACATTTTTCTCATTCTTTTTAAAAATGTCAAAAACACTGTTCGCCTTGCTTTACCTGAGCAACTTGAACCAGGGAATGGCTGGTACCCCTGGTCACTGGCTATGGTTATGCAGTAGCCTACACTTTGTGCACTGCTACACAAATAGTCACATCATTTTGCTAAATGCAGGGTTCGAACAAAGTCTTGAAAGCTCGGAATATGCTTCATTTCGTATATGTTCTTTGAAAAATACTTGATTTTCAACAATAAGCTGGTGTTTCATCTACACATCTACTCATCAAAAATATTTTATTTGAAATGAAATGATCCTGTCGTCATATTTGTTTGTTGTCTCCTGGCATTTATAGTAACTCTTTGGATAAAGGCTTCGATAGTCTGGAAGTATGTGGTTTAGTTACCTTGAAAGTGCTTGAATTGTACTTAAAAAGCCTTGGCCTTTACCTTGGCTTCATAACCTCTTCTGGGGTTTCCAGGCTGCACTGAAAAGAAAGATGGTATGTATATGATCTGACAACAGCAGGTAATCACATCCTGCTGGTTACAGCACTCTCACATAAAAAAGCACACTGTGAGTGGAAATTCAACAAGCACCCAACAATTCATAGCATAAGATCATTGATCCATAGAGATCATTTCAGCTTTAAAACACAACAATACCTTAAACACTGAAAGACGTTTCACTGCTGTTTCTTGAAGTTTAGGTTTGCTGGGTTTGTTAAGTTTTACCATGTTTAGTCTTAAAGCTCAGAATCAGGAATGGATCATAATTTCAAAACTACATCTTTTCTTTTTCATCATACGTTTTGATTACATGGGTTGGGCGTTCCCGAACCCACACACCTACATGACATGCAGTCAGATGTATTTAAATATTTATTTAAGCATTTTAAGGCCCCTTAATGTTATTGCCAAAGACAACCTGTCTGTCTTGCTCAGTTCAGTCCAAACCATTTCACTTCCACTCCATCATAATACAAATCATTTAACTGAAAGACCTTTCTTTTTGAGACACC
Source organism: Gadopsis marmoratus (assembly GCA_036023855.1). Taxonomy (NCBI): domain Eukaryota; kingdom Metazoa; phylum Chordata; class Actinopteri; order Centrarchiformes; family Percichthyidae; genus Gadopsis; species Gadopsis marmoratus. Next base: position 7,044 of record JAVQJF010012159.1, read on the forward strand.
CTAAAATGAGACCTTTGAATCACCATTTTCAGAGGTAACCAATGAAGAAGGGACCTGGGGCCTTCAATTGATCACCTTCTGGCTCTTGCAACTTCCGCATTGTTGTCGAGAAGTTGTTTGTTTGGTCATTGCTGCTGCTGCTCCATAATCTAAAGCCCTTTATCAGGAGGGAAACAGCGTCAGAGAGTGAGAGAAGCGAAATGTTTGCTATCAAACTTCAATTCAATTCAATTTTATTTATATAACGCTATATCATAACAGAGTTATCTCATAGCACTTGTTAATATACAGCAAGTCTAGACCAACTCTATATGTATAGACCCAACATTTCCACCATGAGCAGTATTACAACCAATAGTATTAGCAGCACAGCAACAGCACTTCATGGTTTTATTAGCTTATCATCTGTTAAGCACTTTGAACTGCACTCGTATGAAAGGCGCTATACAAATAAAGTTTGATTTGGAAAAAGCATACTCAGAGGTAGAACAAACATTAGACACAGCAGAAGGAAACATAAAGCACCTGGTCGTCCAGCAGGGGTTGAGGTCAATGGGAATTGCGTCCACATGAATTACAAGGTGGACTACTAAAGCATCTCCCTCTATCCGCCACTGATGAGATTTAATGGTGTTTTATTGTGTGACTTGGACCTGTGAAGCCATGCAGGGGTAGGGGGAGGAGAGCTATGACTTTTCACTGATGTTTTATGTCCAATTATCTTCATGCTGAGTGGAGAGAGGAATGGCAAACACGGGCTAAATGGTGCGTTTCATATGTGGTCAAACTCTCTTCAAACCTCAGGCTGCGAATATCAGCTGAACATGTACTTCCTAGTCAGGTTGTTACTTTTCTTGTATTAGCTGATGCACAAGTAGCAAGACAGGATGCAAATCTAACAACCTGCCCCACAGCTTATCATTCTTTCCGATCCAGCGGTACATTAACATTATTGAACGTGTCACCTGCAGTGTGACGTCATGGTTACCTGTCGCAGCTCTACAAATGTCTTGGTTGTATTTCACATCTGTATTGGAGCAGAATTAATGGAGTCGCCATGGCATAATAGCTGGATTTATGACCGCCTCTTCCCCTCAGGGATGATCAAGGTCACATCTACATGTTTGACAGCCATTTAACAGCCAGCGCTGCCATCTCGGTTCTGCTATGAAGCAACGCAGGATCTATTCTATACGTATAGATGTCTGTGGAAGAAAATATGCGTGAAAACAATAACATAATTAAAGTGCAGGTAGAGAATACAGGCTATTATGTAGGGGTAAAATATGAGCAGGCAAACAAAGAAAAGAGAACATACTGTCAAATGGAGAACAGTACTCATGAATAGACGAAATGAACATAAGCAGAAAAGGCTAGTCCTCTCAAGGCCAAATCCCCAACATGAAAAGTTAATAGCTATGAAATTTCCCTCTGTTTAATTTCTCCATGATTTTCACTTTAATAAAAGACAGCAGTGGAATGAAACAAAATACATGCTCACACAGAAAAAGGCAATAACCTGAGAAAATAACCATTTTAAATTGAGTTTCTGTAGTAGCACAGGAGTTATGGTGGCTCTCTGCTGAATCGAGCATGACCGTAAACTGACAATAACCGTGGGATTGTTCTCAGCTAGCAGATCGAAAAATTGCTCTGTGTTGTATGTGTACAGATATAGCAGTATGTGCAATTGTACTGTAGTTGTCAGTGAGTCAGATGTAATTCTCTCCACTTATTGCAAAGCTCCATTTAAAGAAACAGAAATGTGTGCAATGAATTGTCAAAACATTTAATGTTTTGAAGGTGTCATCATGTCGAACTCAGTGAAAGGTTGAAACTTAGCGAACAAAAATACACCTAACTGTAGAAGTGGAAAAACAAAGATGAGACTTTGTAGCAAAGATACAAACTGTTCCCCGTGCAGCTTTGGGACTCTCTGCTCACTGTCTGGTTCATCTTCTCACAACCTACAGGCAGAAACTAAAACCTGCTAAGCCTGTGGTGAAGCCTGTGAGAAGATGTACCAATGAGCCAAAGCTGGAATTACCTGCTTTGAGTGCGCTGTGATTGGAGTGTTTTTGAGGATGCAGCTACAGACCTGGATGAACTCTCGGACACAGTGACATCTCGCAGCGGCAACTAAGACCTTCTGCACATACAGCAACAATAAATCCTGGTTTACAGTAAAACTCAGGAGGCCAGAGTTGCAAAGAGGAGCAACACTGAAAAGCTGAAAAACAGGTTTTCAGCCAACGGCCCGGCGTCAGTGTGGAGAAGCCTGAAGGACGTCAGCAACTACAGGAGACCATCCCCACACTGTGCAGAATCACTGTGGCTGATGATCTAAATGTGTTCTACACTGACACTCACCCGCTCGGACATCAAACAACCACCTACACCCTGTGCCACGCCTTCACCCCTTCAACAGTGACCCCCCCACCCGCACTCAGGGTCTGTGAAGAGAATGTGTGTCAGCTCTTTCTCAGACAGAAGATCAGGAAGATACCAGGCCCAGATGGCGTCTCACAGTCCTGTCTGAAAGACCATACTGACCAGCTGGCCCCTATCGCCACGCAGATGAGAGAGTGGATGAGAGTGGACTTCAGGAGGAGCCATACTGAACAGCGCTATGTCTGCTGTGGAAACCTTCAGGTTTCTGGGATCCACATTTTCCCAGGACCTAAAGTGGGCGTCCAACATCGAGTCCATCAACAAGAAGGCCCAGCAGAGGACGTACTTCCTGCGCCAGCTCAGGAAGTTCAATCTGCCTCAGTAGCTCCTGGTCCAGTTCTACACTGTTATCATCCGGTCTGTTCTCTGCACATCACTGTGCAGTTTGGATCGGCAGCCAAACAGGACGGGAAGAGACTACAACAGACAGTCAGGGTTGCAGAAAGAATCACTGGTGCCAACCTGCCCTCCATTGAGGACTTAAACATGTTCAGAGTCAGGAAACAGGCAGGAACAATCACTGCAGAGCCATCACACCCTGGACACAACTTGTTCCAACTTCTCCCCTCCGGTAGGCACTACAGAGCCCTGCACACCAAAACAACCAGACACAAGAAGAGTTTCTACCCACAGGCCATCACTCTGATGAGCAGTCACATACTGTCAGGAACAATCCCTGTGCAATAACCCTGTGACACAAACTTCCACTCTAACTGCAAACTATATTTTCTCATTGCTTAAATAAAGTTTTTAAACATGGAATTATCAGTCAAACACAAATCTACGCACACTGTATATAGTGTCATATCCACACTGCCTCATGTATATAAAGCAACCTGTTACATTAATCATATTTATTTCAGCACCCTGTCTACAGTGTTGTACATACAATTATATATATATATATATATTTATGACTCTACACAGTAGTTTAATGTTTATGTTCACCTTGTTACACTCACACGGCATACTCATTTCACTGAAACATGTAACCAGAACACCTTTTTAAATGGCTTTCTACTTAAGGCATCAGTGCTCTGCTCGTGCGTTTTGCTGCCATGCTTGCTGCCACACAGCACACCTGAAAGCTAGCCTACGCTGTCACTTGCTGCTACTGCAAATAATCTGTAGTTCGGTAATTTTTAACATTTAAAGATCTTTTAAGGTACGCAATCAGCAGTGCATGTTCTTTCTTCCCATTTTAATTCACTTTCTGTTAGCTGCATTAACATTAACATTGCACAATGACTTTGTTTACTGTAAAGTGTTCTCTAGCAACAGCTCAATTTTCAGGTGGATGGGGACATCCGACTACAAATCTGGGTGACAATCTGTCTAAACTGATCTGCTCCTCAGAATTTTGGGATAAAAACTGATTTAAAATAAAACAATGTATATAATGAGAATGTGCTGTAAATAGAATAGACATGTTGAAATGTACCCAAACAAATGAATTAGCAGTTAATTTTCCACTATAAATTCATTATAAAGTTTCACATAATTTAGGTCACATTTTATTATCAATCCACCTCACATAAAGCCCAGTGTGCTTTACAAAACAGTTCAGGTATGACAGGCTTTGCTGTAAACATATTTTAAAAGTAATGAAATCAGTTATAATGGCCATATATGAGCAAACCACCAGTACAGCAGAAAGATTTTGGGGTCCCCCTGGATGTAAGCGCTGCCCGATCTCACTAAGCATAACAGCATAGCAGAGTCCTACATTCAATTCTGACAGTTTGACAGACAAGTGCAGATGAAAACCAGTCACACGATTGTAAAGTTGAGATTATTTGGAGGGCTGCAAAACAGATTTTGAAAGGCAGGGTTTCCTGCCATCTTGTGCCATGTTCATTGTACAAAGAATGAAGGTGACAGGTGCACCATCAGCCAGAATAATGCCCTGTCAAAGGTAGCGTATTGTTCCTTCATATATACTTCTTTAACATCAAGTTCAACATTTTCTTCCGCCGCTGGCTGTAGATGCACTTCTGCAGCCCTGAGAAGGGTTGGTTTGAGAAATTCTGATATCTGTGTACAATAACAGCTGACAGAGTGCATCCTGTGATTGCGTTGGCTGCGTGGGCTCGTGCTCTGATGAGATGGACTGCTTGTCATGTTCCTGCCAGATACTGAAAGATATTGTCTGCTCGGGTAATAGAGCAACTGAGCAGGCAATAGAAAAAAATGGAGAAAGTAAAAATGCAAATGCCATATCATGTCCTGCTGCCACACACAGCACAGATTACGTCAAGTGGTATGGCTACACATGGGCTACCAAGGCTACGGCTGACTCGCTAGTTCTGCGGCATTTTATTTTTGCCTTGTTACCATTCTTACCATTAAACAGCCAACAGTCAAATAATGCTTCTGATTTCCAATTTTCTTTTGGCTGATGAGCAAATATCCCCCATATAGGTGTTAATAAAACCTGCCACCTTGGGAACATTTTTCCACAAGCAGTTAATAACTGAAATGTGCATGTTGTGACTCTGTACATGACTAACATCATGATCAAGTTATCAGAATGTGAAATGGATTTTGAGATTTGCTTCACTATATATGCAGTTTGGACATGAAGGTACGAGTGATGAGCATGTAGATCCCAGTGTTGTTGCTTCTTTTTTCTTTTCCTGTGCTTTTTAGCAAAGCATCTCCGCGTGAATCTGATTGCATTGTCAAAATAAGAATAGTATCCCCCTGACGCGCACATGTTCCCATGTTTTCCTCTCTTCATGTTCACCAATTCAAATGTATTTTACAGACTAAGTGTAGTAAGTTATTCTGTTTCTTAATAGAATGCAATTCTTTGAATATATTCAGATCCTAATTGTTTGTGCTTTAATTGCTTCTCTATATTAACTTTCTCTATTCATCATTGTTCATCATGCCATGAAATGTGCTGTCAATATTGAGTTATTCCGTTTAAGTTTTTATTAAAACTTGATTGCATTTCCAAGGCAACACGTATAACATACTGTATTCTGTGGCACAGCTGGCTATTAAAAGACATTAGTTGTCATGTTGTTTTCTGTTGATTGCCCTAACCTCTTGTGTGTGAGTGACATTACTTCAAAGGTCAAAGGTCAAAGATATCTTTATTGTCCCCTAGGGGCAAATTGGACTACAGCCAAAAAATGCAGCGCAAAACAACATCAACAGAAGAGACAAGACACCAGGTAGACAAAAGTACAGTTAGCAGCAGTCACAGCTTATTTAGCAGGCTCAAGACAGCAGGAACAAAAAGAATTCTTGTGCCTGTTTGTCATGCACCTAGGTAAATAGTATCGATGGCAAGAGTTGGCAATTATTTGTTACTCATACACCTGGACCTTATGTAGGTGAGAAAGACTATTTAATGTAGT
>JAVQJF010012161.1:0-21279 GCA_036023855.1 Gadopsis marmoratus
GCAACACAACAAAGTCAGTGTATCATCATTTAGAAGAAGACATGTATTTTAGGTACAGTATTATTGGTCAAATGTGTCATCAAACATCTTAATTCATCATTTATTGAACCAAGAAGGCCGACGTTGTGGTTTGCAGACATTAAAAACGTAAAGTGCATTCAGGTTCTGCAGGTTCCTCTTCCTCCTGTTTGGGCGGAACACTCCATTTCAGATTGATGCCAGTCAGTCCTCGACTTTTTAGCACTGCACCAAGCTGAAGGGGAATAAACAAAATATGCAGACTTGTTCTCTCTTTTCTGTACCATTTTCTACAATGTATAGACTCGTGTCATTTTTTCCTACTTCAAAGAAACAGACAGAGAGAAAGAGGTTTTACCTGCTGGAGGAGCTCGGTGTTTGTAGCTGGATCTGTCAGGTTAGCGTCAGTCTGAATCATCATCTTCACCACCGCCGTCATCACTTTTGGATCTGGACAAATCAATTAACATATGGTCACAAAACAAAGAGACACATACTGTGAATTAGAAAATATTAGAAAACAAAGTCTTTGTTTTGTAGTGAACAATCACCTTCGTAGCAGATGAAGGCGTACTTGTAGACACAGTTGGCGGAATTCCATAGGTGTTGAGCGTTCTCAGCTGCACAGTACTGGTCAAGGTACCAGTTAGTCGGCTGTCCACTTAGCCAGTTTGTGAATGAGCTGTTGCTGTTATCGGACCAAGCCCAGGCCTCTCTGTACAGACCGATCCACATTGTACCACCACCGATTATGTTATAGACATTCGTGTTGTCTGCAGAGCTCTCGATTATTGCCAAGTCTGTGTAGTATTGTCTGCAGTAATCGCGGGCATGAGCCCACGTCAGCACAATTGTGACGACCGTATAGACGTACTGATTTATGTCCATTTCTGAAATCGATAGAAGTGAAGCCAGTGTAACAATTAATGAAGTAAATGTAATCATTTCAGACATTTTAAGGCAATACACTGCTGCACAGCCATGTTGGTTGATAAGCTCAGTATTAGCTTATTGTTCTAAAATTACAGGAACATTTGGGGAAATCCCCTCTCTTGCTTTCTTGCCAAGAGTTAGATGAGAAGATTGATGCCATGATCACAAAGCTAGAGCCAGTCAGTTAGCTTAGCTTAGCATAAAGACTAGAAACTGAAGTCTTGTCATTTGTGAGGTTGTCAGGTGACCAGCGGAGACTCCAGGAAGTCTAGAAATAGTCAGTAAAACCACAACTCGTCATCTTTGTACTGATTAAACAAACGTGTTAAGTTCCAATGCTAAGCTAAGATGACTGTCTTCATATTAAACAAACTTTTCAGAACCAATTACAAATTACTTATTTTTTAAGGGAACTTCTTCATCACGTCGTCACATTGTGAGCACAGAAAAATAATTGTTGCATTCACATGTGTTTTCGGAATAAAATTATTTTCTCTCAAGTTAAAACATTTGCAAATCGTGAGGAAGCGTCTTTGCCAGCTACATTTTATCTTTCATTTCCTTTCAAACTGAATGCAGATGTTCAAGACTGACTTTTTTCTACAAAGACAATAAAAGGACGATGTCACCTTTGGCTCTTTGGAAATGTGATGGGATTTTTCACTAGTTTAGGTCATTTAATAGTTCAAAAGCAAAAAAATTCAAAAACAATTATCAGATGAATTACTATGAAAGATATTTGTTAGCTGCAGACCTAGTTCAGTGCCCAGTGTGAAAACAGCCTAGATGGCACCAAACAAGAGTGCTAGTAGAACTAAGATGCACCTACAGAGCTGCTTTACTGTGGCTGTGAGTTTAGTATGAAAGTCATTAATGGACAGGTGTTTGTCCTGCAGTCAGTCTGTCCCTAATAAGTTAAGTCAGTAGGTCAAATCCATGAAACAAATATTTTCTTACCATTATAACAAACTAAATAATACAAATCTTCACAGGACACATCATTCTATCCACTGTCAGTGGTCATCACTACACAATACTCTATATCTGGTGCGCCGGAAGTCCAGTTTGATAACCAGTTGTGCTGATTTCACCAGTTGCTGACCATCTCCAGCCGTTGCTGGCTTTGCTCCAGACTCCCTTCCAGGCTGTTGGGTCATCCTCCAGCCCGATCCATGCATACTCGGTGACCAAAGTAGCAGGTCTGTTCAACCTGCTTATGTGCTCCATGCTTTCGATGGTAGCCAGGTCAGTGTAATTCACTCTGCAGTAATGTTGAGCCTCGATCCAGGTCATGCCCAAGTTGACATAGTGAAACTGACAAAGAAAGCTAAACGAGGGGATGCAAAATCCTGGGGAATGATAACAGAGGGCATATAAATGATTAGACTGGTATATTAATTGTTTTTTGCAGACCTGCAAACTTGGTGAATTAGACTACTGTTCAAACTTAGATTACTGGTACAGCGCTTTGGGAACCGTTTCGGTTGAAAAGCGCTATATAAGAAAGAGTCCATATAAGAAAGAGTCCATTTACCTGCAGTGTCTTCTAACAGAGCTGCAGTGATGTAGAGGTGTACTCCAGGGTTAGGGTTAAATTAGGCTTATTTCTATTAACTCTGAAATCAGGCACCCATTGTTTTAAAAATGACTGAATTTTGAGTGATAAATCTGCCACCGTTGTCATTGTCTTTCTCACTAATTACAAATCTCATACTCATTATTGCTTCCTGTGTCACCAGGTTTTGTGAACTTTCTTAAAGTCGAACTGAAATTTGAGTTCTCCACGCAAGGATATATAAAATAAAATTATTTTGCAGATGCTGTGAATCATTTTCCATTTTTTATATGAGGATTAAACTGTTTTTGGATGCATTTGTTGAAAGAGCATCTAAGCTGGATTGTTCCCATACATTTGAGGGCTGCCACCATTTTCCATGGTGCGCTAACAACTGGAGCATGTCATAGACCTGTATAGGGAATGGGAACGTGACAACAAGTCAGACATTTTTTTGTTGTCAAGGTCCATTCTATATCTCCTATTTCATAAGGATCAATATCATTACCTTCAGTTGGGTAACATATCGCTCCTTTGCCCCTTTCTATAGTTTTTCTTAATATGAGCATTTGTGTTTGGCACGATTTCGTATGATTCCCAGATGACAAATGACCAGAGACAGTGACAAAAAATGACCTACTTACCGTAGCAACGTACGCTATCCTCCAAAATTGCAGTACTGCCCCAGAATGTTCCGCGATTCCCACTGAGAAAGTAACGTGGGGAGTCCAGGTGGAGTCGTGGTGTAACGAATGGAGGGTTCAAATCACGGATGGACTAACGCAAAATGCGCCTAAAAACATCGGGCTGTGTGGCTGTTTGAACTGCATTAATCTTATGAACTTGGAAATGAAAAACATGGGGGCGCTCTCACTGCAGAGGTTTCAAATTCCAAAAAGTCAAAACAAACGCCAATGATTTACTGTATATTCAGTTCGACTAGGCTTATATCGACAAAAAGGAATTATCATCTCATTATGTTTATCTGTAATGCTCTACTCTTAATAATAATAATAACTTTATTTATTTAGCACCTTTAAAAACAGTGTTTACAAAGTGCTTTGAAAGACAAAGCAAAGACAGGAGACTCATAAAGCTAAACGAAGCAAGATAAATATCAAAGATTAATAAATATAAATTAAATAAATAATAATAATTAAAACCAATAAAAGCCATGAAAAGATTATATAAAAACGACATCACATGAAAACAAATCTGTAAAAATGTGTTTTAAGAAGTGTTTTGAAAAAGGTTACTGATTTTAGATTTGAGCCTCGACTTTGGAACAACCAGAAGGGTCTACGTCTGCAAACTGGCTCATATAAGATAAAATAATCCTTAATTAGTCCCTCAGTGGGGAAATTGCAGTGTTACAGCAGCAACAGGTATAGTAAGAAGTAGCATGCAAAAAAATTGAGTAAAAAATATATGTATATATACCAAACATTATTGAATTTACATTATTGTACATATGAATATGCATATTGCACATTGTGGGGTCTTCATTTCTGCTTTATAGCTCGGGGACAGACCCAGGCGTGTCTTATAAGTGATCAGTAAAATCTTAAAATCAATTCTAACTTGCACGAGGATCTTAAAGCATTTCGATGAACTGACATTTTCGGTCTGTTATTGCACACAATGCAAATAAGGAAGCAGCAAAATCAATTCATGAGGGAGAAGAAAAAACCAACTGGCTAACGTCCTGCTAAATATAGCTAGCTTAATCTAATTTTCTGACTTGTGAATTCATGTGATTTAGTGGTTAAGCTACCTTTACATATTTTGAGTATGAAATTCTATACTACTATATTCTATTCATATACAATATGAATATGAATAGTATTCGTACTTGGACGGATAGAAACTTAGCCAAACACAGAAACACTTCATTCCTATAAGACATGGACTGTAAATAGTAATAAAACTACAGTAAATTTTCTTAAACAAACTAATTATAATGGATAAGAACGCTGAGGAAACACTGCACTTTCTCTGAGCATTATCAGTATCTACATTATTATGCAGTATCTACATTTTTTAGGTATTGTGTGCTTCCTATGTCAATGATTTTTTGGGGGTAATATAATCAGCCTATAAAGACAAAGAATAAAAACATTACAACCTTTTTATCCGTTTTACAGTTTGCCGTCCAGCCTGCTTTTGTAGTTGGTGCACTCTACCTCCGGAGGGCAGTTATTTCTTTAAGCTCTGCTGTATCATGGGTCCGCTTTAATAGAATAATGAAGGCCTTGTAGGCTATTATTTGTATCCCAAGCATATAGAAAAGGCTGTGCTAGTCATGTATTTGATAAATGCATTGATACTTTTGGATGTGAACATAAACCTTTAAATAATTTGTATTTGTGTCAGTGTATAGAACAGAGACAATCAGTTGAGTAGTTGATCATTGATTAATTGTTTGACTAAGTTTTCATGCAAATGCAAATGACAAACATTTTCTGGTTCCACCTTTTCTAATGTGAAAATGTGCTTCTTTTCCTGGTCTTACATGATATTAAACTGAATATACTTTGGCTTTGGACTGCTTTTGTATGCTAAGAAGATACATAATGATTTGTAAGTTATGTATTTTCAATTTGTGCTTGACTGCTATATAGGCCAATAATATTGCAGATATGTATTTGTTGACCTTTTAAGTAACAAGACATTGTAATACAGAAATGTAGACACCACCAAACCAAAAACACGCGTCACATTTTATCGTAAAATTATGTAATAACACTCCTGAACTTACCAAAGAAGAAGAGAATCACAGCCACGTTACGGTCCATTTATGTCTTATCTGCAAACAAAGAGGAAATAAAATACAGACACCGCTGTTAGGTTTAGGCAACAAAACTACTTGGTTTTGGTGATTTGCAAGTCAAAACATGTGGAAGTCTGGATTACATATTTAAATGTAGTCATGTAAATGCTGTTGAAACAATTGTCATATGTTACCTAGTTGTCTAAAGGAATTGTAGTTTTTAAACCAAACATTTTTACCGACAAGTCTAGAGGTCCTCTGACCTGCAAATCCCCTTATCTGTGTTTTTGGTGATGTTCCACCTTTTCCTGCCAATGTTCCTCAGTCAGTCGGGACAGAGATTCTAGCTGAGCATTAAAACTTTCTTCACTGACAGAAGCTTCAGTAGGGCGTGTAGAGCAACTAAATCATATTTAACAAGCAGAGAAAATGGCACAGATATGAACACAAAAAGGTTCGAATGTTCTTCTTGAGAGTTAATATTTATTGAAAAGATCAGATTCCGCGTGATGTGCGCCGTTCACACTGTCATAAAAAGAAAAGCAAACAAATCGGATTCAGCCTGCACGTAGCCTAATTTTACATTCTTCGGACAGAGACACAAATCATGTCTCATATATGTCAGGGATAGACGCTAATATTTATAAGCACCGACCCGACGGACCGACCAAGCCCCTAAATTCGGTGGCCCAAACGTAAAGTTATGAAAAATCAATCCTGAAAAGCCAATTTAACACAACTAACACAGCCTTCCTTAACTGTGACACAATGCATGCAAAGACATTAACAAAATGAAAATATATTTTTATAATAATTCATTTAAATTGAAAAGTAAAGTTCTTTGTAAAGATATGGTACATATATTCTATATCGCCACCACCGTCACCAAGGGCCATCTACATGGAGTATTTGGTTGCCACAAAGTTACCTTTTGTGGCCACGGGCCATGGCTAATGCCGCACCCTTAATGTACTGGCTGTTTGCTGATACTGTACATAATTGTAGATTAAACATCATCAAGCTTTAATTAAGCTTTTTACACATAGAAACACACTAAATACTATTGAAAAGGTTCACATAAGCTGCTAGGAATGAAAACAGGCTGTCGAAAGAGGGATTTTTATGATACAAATATTTAAAGGTTTTTTCTGTCCAGTAAGTGGGATAGAAATATGACTGACTTTAAGAAGTAATTCATAGCAGCTGTATCTCTTTCCTACCTCTTTACAGAATTCTTAAATATCTTGGATCAGGACTTCGAGTGTTGTAAACCTGCAGTAGTATTTCACCATCTTACTTATATAAGAAATATAAAGACATACTCACACAAAACCCAGTTGTTGATTGAGGTCTGAACTCTTCGCAGTTAATCCTCCAAAGATACAGACGTCTACTAATGCCATGCCACTATTTTCATATTCAAAACAAGACCTTGGTAAAGGTTACCTTTTCTGGAGCAAACCACAATGTGACCATGACGTAATTGTGTGTTGAAATAACATTTTATAGCGTCTCTTTTTAAGTTTAATTATCAGTTGATATCAGTAATCCATTGCTCCTTTATTGATTTCAATCAATTGATCAATTGATTGATTCATTGAAATTAATCAACCAACCAACATGTGCAATATTTGTTTATTTATAAAAACATTTCTGTGCACATCACTTTCAACACATCACTCAGTCTATCCTGACTTAGAAATGACACTTATTACTTATTAAATTAAATACTTATTTAGGGGCCCTAAAAGAACATATCTGAATTCTGGATCCCCCTCTGTATTTATGACTTTGGACCCTCCCACGTCAGGTTTGACAGTCAGACCAGGAAGAAATCTAACATTTCCTGAGGGCCCTTGCCATCCTCTGGAAGCGGGACCGTGAACTTGCCCACAGGGTGGCGGCTGTGTAAGTTGTGCACGTCTCCTCGTCCTGTTTATTCTGAGCCAGTCACTCCAGCTTCCTCTGCACCCAAGCCTCTATGCCAGGTTCCCGGTTACCAGCCCAAGACAACCTGCTAGCTTCCGGCCTTCTATGAACTGTTCAAGAAGCCACCCTAATGTCTGGCGTTCACGCTTTGAGGGCATTTGTCTGGCCATATTCACGGGGACGTGATCATCAGCTGCCCAGCGCCACAGAGCTGACACAACACCCTGACATTGGGCGAGAGGCGGGGGACACCCTGGACTGGTCACCAGTCAATCACAGGGCAGATAAACACACATTCACATTCACACACCAAGGGCAACTTGGGGTTCAGTGTCTTGCCCAGGGACACTTCAACATGTGGACAGGAGGAGCTGGGATTGAACCACCAACCCTGGGGTTAACAGACGACCGCACTACCCTCTCAGCCACAGCTGCCCCAACTGACATATTTCTTGTTAATATAGTGTATATGTTGTTTATTTACACATCCAGCAGATACATGGAGCAAAATTGCTGCAAATTTGAGGCCGTAAGTTTCAAGGAGAATAACATCAGTAGCCATCAAGCTGTAGGTGGGTGGTTTCAATATATTGACATTCATTGCTGAGAACATACAACCCTTTGAAAAGTCTCCTTAGTGTGTCATTAAGAGGATTTTGAGCTCGGAAACATAGGACTCTGAAAGCATAGACAACATCTTGTTTAAAGACGTATGAAAGGAAGGAGGCAAGAAAATGTTCAGGAACTAATTTCTTATTCAAACCAGTAACTTGAATGTAAAGTGCTTGGCAGCTTCTCGGATGCTGCTGCATTTGCCTTGAGCTCCCTGCTGAGGCTGGTTAGGTGTAACGTCAAAGACGGCCTTTGAAACTTCAGTGCTGCAGAGAAAACTACATTACCAACACCACAAACCACAATGACTCTACAGATTTTATTGTCTTGAATTGAAGCATTGAATTAAGTTTCCTTAAAAAGGCCTTTGAAGTTTTTAAAAAGTCTTAAATTGAATTTACAAACGTTTCTCTTGAATCTTATACACTTACAAACCAAAGGTGGGATTGTCAGTTGGATTGTGTTGCAGGAGGCTGTTCGATCCCTTTTAGTGGCGTTTCAGTCGGCACCGTCAGAGGGACAGCAAACACTGTCACTACGTCCAGATACAGTGGCTAGCAAGCTTATCGTCTCACAATGAGCAAGTGTCAATTTTATCAAGAACGTAAATGAATGAATGATTTTTCATTGGTTAATCCATCCATTTGTTGCCTTTCTGTCCTGTCACGTTCATTTTAATCATATCATTTGAACATTTGTCACACGGCTGGGAAGTGCTGAACGAAAAGTTCACTGTGAACACGGTGAACTGCCAGAGCCTTCAGCTATCAAGCTCCTCTCCTGTGGAACCAGCTTCCAGTCTGTGTTCGGGAGACAGACCTCTCAAATGTTACAAAACCTCTAGAGCACCAATAACAATTGTTCACCACTGGAACACAGAACACAACGTTCTGACATGCTAATTCTGTTATGTTTATTTAGTACACAACAACAACACTACAGCTCAAAATATACTTTTTGTGTTTCTGCATTATGTTTTAGTATTCAGGGTGTTCAGGGTGTATTTTTATTATATTTGGGGAAAGTGTTCACTTCTCAGAGCCTGGTATTTGGGACATGAAGTGAGGAAGTGGAGTTCTGATTCTCTCAAATGTTCTATGTGAAGGACCTTAGAGGCACTTAATTAATTGATAAAATACTGAAATTATCACCTTAATCCATACTGTTACTTTCACCAATCAAATTATTACACAGAAGAACCTCTGGGTTCCTGCTTAACTTTGCATGTCACATGAAACCTCTCAGGTTAGCGATTTGTTTTGGGTCAGCCCATTTCTGCCATGTCATGCAGGTTGGCAACCAATGGGAGTGTATGTTTAACCATGACACAACTGGTAAATGGAAATGCAAATTGAACAAGTAATCCCTTATATATTATTTGTATAGCACCTTTTAAACACAAGAGTTTTACAAAGTGCTTTGACACTCAAAGCAAAAAAAAAGATACACAGAAAACAAAAAACAGCAAAAAACAGCGATAGAAATAAAAAGAATTAAAACTCATAAAAGACCATCGTAAAACAAAAACAATATAAGAGTGATATACTGACGATATGCGGATGATTTCACGTAAAAGCAAGTCGATAAAAATGTGTTTTAAGAAGTGATTTAAAAGAGGTTACTGTCTTCTGAAGCTTTGCTAGCTATGCTGCAAAATCAACAAGGTCTTTTTACCCAGCTGCACACATCCAGGATGGAGCAGTCAAAACCAGCTTTGTGATTTCAAACAAAATTGCTAACAACCGTAAGCCATTCTCTGATGGGGAGGTTTATCAAAAAAGGAACTGGACTACAAATAAAATAGCAATAGTACTTGGTGCTTTTTTGTATAAAGTTAATTTAATTTTGGTCTTTACATTACTGCAAAAACATGCTCATTTTCAAAGTTGTTTCTGTGAATGTTGAATAAATAGCGTTATAATGTTGGCATTTTTACTATGCCTGCTCCACATTTTCATAAGCTAATCGTCGCTCATTTGGTCTAGTGGCAAGTATATGTATATTAGAGTATAGACCCACATCACCGGGCTTAAAATGGTACAATTCAATAATAAAAATCCATCAGATGACAGAACACTGTCCCAGTTAATGTTGCTGTCTGTGCACCTGTTCTGCATCAAGCTGATTGTAATCAAGGAAAATGTATAAAATATAATACACATTAATTCTGCTATATTTTTCTCTCTCTACCCAACCGGTTGAGGCAGATGACCACCAACCAAGAGCCTGGTTCTTCCTGAGGTTTCTGCCTGTTAAAAGGCAGTTTTTCCTTGCCACTGTCGCCTAGCGCTTGCTCATGGTGGAATTGTTGGGTCTCTACATATAGAGTTGGCTTGGACTTGCTCTATATTAACAAGTGCTATGAGATAACTCTGTTATGATATAGCACTATATAAATAAAATTGAATTGAATTGAATATACTAAAGACTCAATCCAACAAACAAACACAAATTAAAACAGTATCTTTAAAAAGGATTTTGTCAGAGCAAATCATTAAGTCGCTCTGCAGGCTACTTGTGGATCATTGGACTTTAAACTCCTTAATATTGTGCAACTATTTGCAAAGACATGAAGTTTTCAAGTGAGAAAGTAGACAAATAGCTCCACCTAGTGGAGAACGGCGGTCACTGCTACTCTGGAGATTCATTTGTGCTGTCAGTAGCTTTAATTTATATATGATCAATAAAAACCCAGACTACAGAGTATTCTTCACTTATATTTATTCATACTATATCATTTATATTCTATGTCCATCCGATATTTATATATGTATATATATTTATATAGTTATTTACATATGGCAGTATTGCCAGTCGAAGAAACAGATATTTCAGTGCTATGCTGAAAGCAAACAAAGTTTGATTAAACAAAGACATTTTTTTTTTTAAACCCAGACAAGGAAAACAGCAAAAACCCGTGTGTGGCTGGGTTTACATGTAGCCTTCACATGATTGCTGTGTGGGATACTTGGTTTTTCTGCTCCAGAACATGTGCAAATGTAGTGTTGCTGAAAATGGCGTCATCGACTCCCCCAGAAATCACTAGGCAGCATACAGGCATTTCACACGTAAAAAAACAACAAATCTAAATCAAATAAAAAGAAAAGAAAATATACACATATATATATATATACACACACAGTGAAACAATGAACTGATGCTTTCTGAGGCAAGGTGAGAAAAGCCAAGTAATAACAGTTCGCATTAAGTACAGCCATGCATTAGCAGCAATCGTCACACATTCTATGTTGCATTTTGTAATAACTCGCCAACATTTATCAGTCAGTCCAAATAAACGTGTTGTATGCAAGATAAACGGTGTCTATCACAGTCACTGGCTCATCAGAGAATACACTTTGGAATTAAATGGCTTTTGGATTGATTAATTGGTTTCTACTCTCTTATCACTTCACAAAGCCCAGTTAAGTACTTTCTCCCGCCCACCCAATAGAAAAGCGCCTCCAACTTTGCCGAACTAAGAACCTCTGACAGACGAGCACTTGCGCGTGTTTGTGTGCAACAAGCATAAGCCATCTCTTCTATAAATACAGTACAGTTTTATATTCCTCCCTCATCAGAACCCACAAGGCCCACTTAACGAAAATACAATAAAAAATAACTTTTAATACATTCTAGAAACAAACACGCAACTGGGTTGGTCAAACACAGAGGGCGAGGGGGGCAGTTAAGAGGCAGGTCCTGGGGGAGCTGTGTGGATATGGTGGAGGGCACAGCTGTAGCCCCGTCGGAGGCTTTCATGGGTGAACTTTGAAGGAGAGCAGTTCCTCTGAGTGCATGTTGTTGAGCGAGCGCAGCTCGGGAAGCTTGAGCAGCAGCTTGGTGAAGGTGGTGGCCGCCTCGTCGCCGTGGTTCTGCATCACCAGGTTTCGCAGTCCACGGATCAGTTTGTCCTGCAGGGCCTCAACTGAGTTTAGGTCCTGGACCCCTGAGCGATCTGAGCCAGAACAAAAAAGGGAGAAAGGGTCAACGCTAATGCACATTTTGCCATTAAATGCATTAGACTACGCATTTTAAATGCTACATTGAGTTCAGTGGAATTATTCATTTTCAGCCTTGTAATAACATCAACGTATTCCGACTGTTGGTCTTACCGGCTGAGACGAGCACCACAGCCGTGAAGAGGCTCATTTCGTCCGAGTCGAGCCGCAGCGCCGCCAGCTTCTCGCTGAACTCGCACATGGAGTTGAGCAGCTCGCCGGCGCCCAGCGACCGCATCTTGTCGAGGCTGTAGCGATTGCCACTCAAGAAGGTCACCGTCCGCTCGACCACGTTGAACAGAGAGGCCAATCGGACCATCAGAACCTGGGAGTCAAGACCGGGAGAGTATTTTTAGTTCATGCTTTGATTTGTGCAGGTGAACGAGGACTCAAAGACTCCAAGTAGAACAAATCCAACACTGGTTGTATGACGTGAAACTAACGGATGAGAATAAAGCAACTGTCATTTAGAAATATGTTGTACATTCGTCTTTTATCCATCGATACAAATATTTCCTAAATGACCGGAGGGCATGTTGCCGAAAATAATTCAGACAATTTTAAAAAAGACATTTTTCAAGAAGTCGTGAATGGACTTTTGCACCACGATGATACAAAAAAAAGAAAGAATCAAGCAAAACACACCCGGGCCTGCACACTCAGAATATTCTGAATAGCGTCAGCTACAATGCGATTGTGAGTCTCTTTCATTTCCATTCCAACTGTTATCAGAGCAAATATTAGTGAGCACACGCAACGCCACAACAGATCCTGCGTTCAGGGTGTTTGAAGAGGCCGCCGTGTTTGACTTCAAAGTGAGCACAAAACAAGATGAAGTGTTTGTTTGGCCGGCTGGCCCTCTTACCTCGAACGTTCCAGCTTTCAGCAGGCTGACTTGGTCGTGCTCGAGGAGCTCGCGGAAGCCCGGGATCCTCTTGGCAAAGTCGACCACCTCCCGCACGGCGGGGGTGAAGCTCGTGGAGAACTCCTCCCAGATCTCCTGGCTGGGCTTGCGGGGGTCCACGTAGGGGGATGTGTTCATCGGACAGACCTGGGAAAACATGAAGACACAAGGGTCAACCAGTTTTAGTTTTCAAGAGTAGTAATATGAATTTCAAGAATGGGGAAAAAATAAATTACTCACCAAGTGTGCTCTGTTAACGCAGTTGATTGGTCCGTTATAACCACTTGAGGAAGTGTGCGTGTCAAATTCATGCAGTCTTTGGCTGTTGTCTGATGGGTCACAGCTAGGGGTGCTGTTGAGCTGCTGCTGGTGGTAAACCCTCCCCTCCTCCCTGTAAGCAGTGTTGTTGAAGTGTCCGCCGTTACTGTAAGAAGTGTGCTGGTAACCTCCCACAACCACATTGCTGTTCCAGCTCTCCTGTTGCTCCTCCATGCGACCGTCGCACCGCGTCTCCAGGGGGACCAGGACCGGTGAGGACGAGGCCTGGCCCTGTCGCGGAGACCTCTGCTGGCTGAACGCAAAGGCACCGTGGCGCTGCCTGCTCATCGCAACGACGGCCTCGTCCTCGCCGCTGTCCGATGCGCAGGAGGAAGCGGCGCTGGAGTTGGTGTCCATGGAAACCACAGACTCCGTGTCCTGGGGGCACTGCGGGGAGGAAGGGTTGGAGCACGACGGGGAATTGGAAGCAGAGGAGGAAGAGGAAGCTGAAGAGCTGGCATCGTTCGTCATGGCCTCCATGGGCAGGGACAGGCTCTGGTGGCCGTGCAGCATGCTGTGCAGCTGGCTGTTGTTGCTCATCATGTTGTTCATGGCATTCTGCATCTCCAGCAGCATCCTCTGCTTCTCCCGCTTTGGGATGCGGCCAAATCGGACAGCTGCGTGTATAAAATGACACAGCCATTAGATTGTGTCAAGCCTTAATAAGGGGCACCAATAGAAAGGAATAAGCTCTAGCGTAAATGAAGCAGGAAACTGCAGCTGTACTGCTCACACGCCAATCAACAGGTGTGTGTTTTGCTTTTTGATGCAACTGCATGGTGATAAATTAGGCGACGAACAGCTGACTGAAACTAAACGTGCTGCTCACCATCTCTGGACATGCCGACAGCCAGACACTTCTTGAACCGACACTGCTGGCAGCGGTTCCTGTTGATTCTCATGATGGTGCAGTTCTCCATCTTAAGACACTTCTTGTACTGGATGTTCTGCTGGATGCTTCTCCTGAAGAAGCCCTAAGGAAAGCACACGATCCCCGTGAGGAGCGTTAGTTACGTGAGCGTGTACGGCCAGCAAGAGGATATGAATCAAACTTGCAGAGATGCAATTTGCAGGAACTTGTCTCACCTTGCAGCCTTCACAAGCATGAACGCCATAGTGGAAGCCCGAGGCCACATCACCACACACCTTGCACAACAGCACCATGCCGTTGATTTCTGCAAAAGCAAACATATGCAGTGACTCATGTGCACCAGATGAGATATGCAATATTCCACCCCCCCAAATGGCATCGCAATTCAATAATGGCAGGACTTTGGTGTTGTACTTACTGGTGATGCTGCTCTTGGCAGACGTGGAGGAGCGCCCAGCCTTCTCCATGCCGTGGCTACGCTGGTGGCCATTCTTGCCCGGCGGAGAGATGTCCACCACCATGCCCACAGCCCTGCTGGGCAGCGAGGGGCGGGACGGAGTGGGTGATGTCGACGGGTAGCCGCCGCTGGGGCTGATGCTCGTACTCATACAGGACTCTGGGCTGGAGGAAATGTAGGCAATGACTCCTCCTGTGGAGAGGGAGACACAGTGACATGTTACAGCAGGTAAATCACTTCCATGAAGGAAACGGTTTCGCCTTTTTCTATGAAGGCTCTTTAAATGTAATTACATACATAGTATTTGCTACATCCCATATCCCTACACTCGAAGCTTTGTTCTTAATTGTATATAATTGTGCCAAAGACAACATTTAGACTCATCCTGCTGCTATTATTTTTAATAGGAAAATGTCCATTAAGCAATCACAGAATGCAACATTTGCCACCTTGAGACATGTTACAACTTGTTTTCACGTAAATCTATTTCTGAGAAAAGAAATGCACACCACATCAGGATCTCTTTTTTATTTTTACTACACGTCAAGCTTGCCAAAGTTAATATGAGCCAGAGACTATAACAGAAAGTACTGTAAACTGCCGTAATAAAATAGAAAAGAGAAGCTTTGTGTATCAAATAAACTCTTGGCAGTATGTGAAGAACAGGTGTGTCTGAGACGCCTATATTTATGGCTCCTAGTTGGTTTATTCACTGCTGTGATTGACCTGCTTTTATCACCTCCAGTGCTTGCTGGTTGGATAACGCGTTGCACAACGTGCCTGGCTGGGACTCTATGGGAGTCGGGGTCAGCGAAGCACCAACACAACAGTTGTAGGAAGGGACAAAAACAAAAATGCAAAAAAAAAAGGGGGGGGGGAACCTCCACCGTCAGACTGTGTAATGACATGCTTGGCCAGAAAACAGCACTTCTCTTACAAGAACTTGGAATTTAAATGTTGGTGGATCCACAATGCAATGCTGCAGCAAGTTACAGAGATGGGCTAAAAAAAAAAAAATACCTGTAAATGGTACATGCTGAGTGACGGAGTAACAAGCCATTCATTATTTAATGCCAAATTAATTAAACAATATTTTAACTTCTGCTACCTAAGTGCCCTTGGGCAAGACACTGGAATTTAAGGCTCCAGTGTTTAAGTCATTTTAAGTAGGGCGGGGTTTTAAAAAAGAATTTTTTTAAATACCACACATACTTTCTCAAATTGCATTTTTTTATTTTTATTTAAATGTCTGCAGGAAAATACGCACCTGCAGTGTATTTGGAATATTCGTGTGTTTTTCTTCATCAACCTTATTTAAAAACAGGCGCCAGCACATGATGCCACCCCCCCCCACCCCCCACACACGTGGACCTGTCACGGATTTCGGCGAAAGCGGTGCGCGAGGCGGAGAACCCGAATCTGGGTCAGCGGCTGTTGTTCCTGGCGCGGCCTCACGTGTCCCTCGCAGGATTATGCAACGCCCCCCCCCCCCACGCGTCACGGGGCCCGAGCCGCGGCCAATCGGGGCTGGCGGTGCGCCGCACGCGCGAGGAACGCCCCTCGACCAATCAGAGCGGTGTCCCAGCACCCGTGTACACACACGGGGGCACATGGCCGGGCCACGCTGCCCATGTGAGCGGCACCGGGGGCAGATAAACACGGCTGCTGCGTCAGACGAAGCCGCCCGGCGCGCCTGAAAACCCCCCGTTTAAAAAATAAAAATACAGACACGGCGACGTTTAACAGCGTCGAAGCACACAGGACAACGTAGCGACGCAAGTGTCTCAGAGTGAGTCCGCATGACAGCGAGTTGTGGCCCCGCGACGCTACGGCGAGAGGGGAGGGAAACGGCGCGGCGCTGCAAGCGCCTTTTCCCCGGTTAACAACAGTCGCCGCGGTGCATCTAGTGAACTCGGAGGTCATTTGTAGCAGTTTGGCAGCTCTGCGCCACAAATGACTGTAGCAGCGGGGGGGTGCGGGGGGGGGGCTTCTCTCTCCAGCAAAATAAAAAAATAAAATAAACTTTGTGCGAAGTCAACATTAAGCACGAATTAAGGACACACGCGCCGCTAACACTGCCGAACACGGTCCTCCTTACCAGGCTTCGCTGCTCCGACGTCCTCAGGCATCGTCTCCGTCCGCAGGGAGGAGGAGGGGGGGGGACACTCTGCCAGCAGCTGTTCGGCTAAACTCTGCTGCCGCTCGTCGCTGAGACCAAACTGTGTGGCGAGTTGACCGACGGCGCCGACGCTCGTAACAGGGTTCTGTCTCCGGGGAGGGTGAATAACCTGCAGGTCCGAGTCTGTGGAAGAGGACCGGCGTCTGAACCGGAGCAGCTCCCCTCTTCTCTCTGTGTGTGTGTGTGTGTGTGAGCGCGTTGTTCGCCGAGAGAACGAAATGTTCTCAATCGCGGGCTCGCCCATGTGACCCACTTGCCGGGCCACGCCCCCTCCGCCCGACGCGCGCGGGCCTTTAACCCAGTGACACACTTTCTCTGGGGGCGCCGGAGGGGGCGGGGCCACGCGACGCAACGTGGCCGCGGCCGCGCGGCGCTCACGTTGCAGGGCACCGTGCAGCAGCAGGCCGCCACTGACCGCCTGCCGAGCGCACCTTGACTTTTGTTTTTGTGTGCGTGTGTGTGTGTGTGTGTATTAGGAGGTGGTGAGAGCAGAGCAACAAAAAAAGAAAATGTGTCAGAATGCTATTGATATTTGTTTTCTGAACATAATGAGATAAAGCAGCGTGTATAAATATCAGTACTTTGTAGTAAGTACGGCTTTGAGGTGCCTGTGCTTGTTTCCATGTTATGCTACTTGTTATTGTACTAGCCGACATTTGTGAAAAGCAACATTACAGATTCTCACACTGACAGGGGAGGGGCTTCTGCATGAGTACTTTTAGTTTTGATACTGTTAGTGCACCTTGCTGGTGATACTTGCAGTATAGTGTAGCCGATAGTATTGTCTTAAAGAAGCGTGCACATATGCATGCATGTGCATACGGTATCTACTGTATATGTGCGGTGTGTATATTCCCTAACGCATTTTAATGCAAGACCAAAATAAAGATAATTTTACTTTACTGCAGGACACTTACTTGTAATGGAGTATTTATACATTATTGTAATGCTACTTCTTCCTTGTGTGTTCATGTTCTGGGTCCCTGTACGAACCGGTTTTACTTGATACAATGCAGTCCAGTTTTCACATAAATGACTCACAGGGGTTTGTATTGGACTGTGCATGTGTCAGTTTACAGACGCAACAACACTCATATCAGCCAACATCGGAGCTTTGCGACGTTTTTATGTCCTACGTTTAAAACAACTAATAACAAAAACAGTGCTCTTTGTTCGTGCAGTCGTTAGGCTGACTTCTAAGAAGGGAAGTGAAACTGAAATTGACGAGCCCCATGGAAGTCCCCGAACTCCCCCAGTAATCAATGATCTGATGAGTCAAAAGTAGCACAGGTGCCCTGGTGACAAACTAGGCTAAACTGGGTTGAGAAGTTAGGTTTTTTTTTTGAACATCTCTAGGTTGTGTATGCCAAGTTTAAACAGCATCGTCTGGTCAGAATGGTAATTTGTCCTGTACCCTTGTTTAGAATTAAACACCCGCAAAACAAATGACATTCCCATGAACCTCAACTGTTCTGCGCTTAGTGCTAAACAGCAAATGTTGGCATGCTCACACGCTAAACATGGTTAAGGTCACACCTGCGTAGCATCAGGATGTGCCGTTGTCATTGTGAGCATGTGAGCTCTAAGCACCACTGTGCCCAAGTGCAGCCTCACACAGCACGGCCTGCATCCCACTCGAGTTCCCCAAAAACACGTTACGGCCTTTCAGGAAGAGAAAAGAGAGGGATTTGTATATAAAAACCACGCAGGAACATTTTTTTGACATGTGTATATATAGCAAGAGATAAAGGAACATCTTTTGAATTGCCAAGAACCCAAACTGTAATTAGGTGGATCACTGTACAACTGTACTTGTACTTTGTGGTTTCCTAAGCAATCCACTGAGTCCTTAATCATAATACTATCAAAACAAGGCTAACCACAGGTATTGAACTCTGTCCTATTAATAACACAAGTGTTTAGAACACTATGTCCTTGACAGCAACTCCCTTGCTTGTAGTAACATGTTTTATTATGCTTATGTGTCATCATGTACTCTCTGGGCTATTGTCAAGAACACGCTGCACCTAAAATGTGAACGGAAATGATTGACATTTACAACGGCTGCCCAGATCAATTTGCCTAATTATGCCAGTTGTTATTGGTCTGGCACAAAACCCAGCTGTTTCAAAAGTTAGTTAACTATTAACGTTGGTCCTTATTAGTCCGGGTCCTTATAATCACAGGATTATTAAAAGAGAAAGAGGCAAAGATCCGTTTTGTCAGATTTAAAACCCCACCTGTATTACCAACACTCCTACGGAGCCGAGAGGATTATTTACCAGGTTCTGCTGACTGGCTGGAGTTCAGGCCTGTGTGGTATAATTCAGGGCAGCATTTCAGGAGCTGGACGCTGCCGTTTTAGTATCAATATTTAAACTCTGTGCAAAACAAAATCTTAAACTTGACAAATGCTAAATATTAACATGTATTCTCGTCAACAAACTCTGCTTAAATTCTCTTTTGCATTGTGTGACCGTTGTCGGTGTAACAGTGTCTCTATGCTGCCCTCTTGCCCAAGGTCTCTCGTGAAAAAGAGACTTTTACCTGGTTAAATAAATAATAAAATTGCAAAATTCTACCATTCTTTGAAGGATAAGGATGGCGATATTTATTTATTTTTTTAAACTTGCTTCAGTCCATCTCAACACTTTCCCGTTTGTGTATATAACTTAGAGTATTTTTCAACACTTTTATCCTATGAAGACATTTTATATACTACTACAACTGCGTTTTACTATTTCGTCATTCATGATCTGATTTTACACCAGCCTCCACCAATGGGTGCCGACAGAAGTTAGTTATAGCTGTTAACAAATACATTAATAAGCACTTGTATCTGCGTACCAGTACATGGCAGTGTACTTATAAGTCATTTATTCAATGTTTCTATACTACTTATGAATGCTTAATAGGGCGGTTCAATTAAAGTGTAACCAAATGATCAAATAAGACCCCAAATGTACTCAAAATGACCCTCAAAATGTCACCAACGTGACATTAAAAACATTACACACAGTTCTAATTCTCACTCTGAAATGTGGCTGACGAGTCTTCTCAGCATTAGTTTGAGGGATTACTGGTAATTTGCCGAGCAGGTTTGCACGTGGAATCCACCCTTCAATTAACAATAAAGAAAAGAACACACCAACAGAAGAGGCGGACCAGACTTCCTTTCCATTGTGTTCCTTTATTACCATATTTGCAGAGATAACTTAATCAGGAAGCAAAAAATATACCAGACAATAAAGTACTAAAAATCTGAGATACAAATAACCCCCCAACACAAACCACCCCAAGCCCCCCCACCCCTCCTCCCCCACCCACCACCGTCCTCTGTGGGTTTATGTGGCGTATCGCTTCGTCCACTGTTTGGCTGTTCGGTCATGTTCTGCTCTGTTAGTCGTGTACTGGGTGGCGATGCTTCCCACCAGGGGATCAGCTGAACAGAAAAAATACATTTCAAGTTAAGTTTATCTGCATGTAGAAATGATAAAACACAGAAACTACAGGCAGCACACATACCTCTGCATTTATAAACAAGAAATTATCATAGGTGCATATGTTTGTACCATTAGGCCAGTACCGATTCCACTTCCTCAATTTACTGGTTTTAGAACTACGGATGTATTTTTTTTTTTTAATACATTAGAGAATAAAATATTTGTACATGAGCAGAATCAGACGGTTGACTCCTGTCACAATCTTAATAAAGCGTTCAGACGTTAGAACAAATTAAGTGTGTCGTCTGCGGCACAACATATACTCGTCTGTGGTTCCAAGTCGAGGTAAAATGCAAAACCTCCCTGTCTGATTTCACTCTTACAAGCCGGGTACATTTATAAAATGGAATAGGATGTCCAGATGGTGCTTGGTTTCCTGTCAAGGTGGCAGCACTGACTAAATTTACCAGCATTTACACACACACAGGTTTCAGATTCCTTTTGTTCTGTCAAGTCACATTTCCGAAAAAATGCTTCCGAAAACAGAACGCTTTGTTTTTCCTCGTACTCCTGTCTCTTCTCGTGGACATATACTTGATGTGACACAGTGCGACAAGTAGAGCAGAAATCTGCGACATGTGAAGAGAGCCAGCCAGACAAAAAAACGAAAGAAAAAAAAAAAACCCTTCCCTTTAGAACATGGCCGTCCACGTTGCTCAGTGGCACGTGAAGCCAACCAAGTTAAACTCTGGGTATAAAATTACCCCGATCTTCCACATTGTGCAGCTCATAGAGCTAACACACTAGGTTCCTTAAAGTGTTTGATGAGAAGTTGATGTAGCTTAAAAAAAAAAAAATACCCCAAACACACATTATCCACGTCTGCATGACGTGACAGACCCAGAAGTTGTAGTTACTTGTTTTGGCCACTATTTCAAATTGGCCTCAAAGCCCAGCGCACTTCCTGGGCGCTTGTTGCAAACAGGCTGTGCAGATCAACGGATAACAGATTGAAAGTTCTACGTTAGCTGCTTGTTACATACAATCTAAGTGTTAACTTGTAGAGCCCACAACTCTCCTGCCTGCTGTTTCACAACATCTTCGATTCAGCACCACGATGGAGCTTCTGGACTGCTGAGCGTCGCGTCGGTCTTACCTGGGTTACAGTCCGTCAGCAGGGAGCAGATGGACAGCAGCACCTTGGAGATGGTGAGGGCGGGGCTCCAGTTGTCCTTCAGGATGTCCAGACAGATCACACCCTGACTGTTGATGTTGCAGTGATAGATCCTCGT
>JAVQJF010012167.1:0-25163 GCA_036023855.1 Gadopsis marmoratus
ACACACACACACACACCACATCCAAGCAGGGAAAGCCCATCACCCTTACAAGCTCTAACTCTAAATAATAAAGCCATGAAGAAGGGCAGAAGGATACACATGCTGATTTACATGTATTACGCTCTATTTGCCTCTTTCTCCGCTTATCATCCCTGCCTTACTTGCTGCGTTTTGTTCCCCTCCATCAAACCCTCTCTGCTTCTCATTTTCTCCATCATTCTGTCTACGTTTGTCTCACTCACCCACTCTCTAACTCTGTCACCTCTCCTTATGTCTCACATCTCAGTTCCCCCCCTCCTTTCCTGCCAGATGCCTACGATTCACATTCGAAGTGTTTATACCTCCTGCTGTTCCTCTCTTTCCTCCCACCAACACACTCTTACCTCATCCTCATGGTTTCTCCTTCTCTTTCAGCTCTGCACCTCTGTCTTTCTCTCCTTCCTTTCCACTCCTCATTTCTACTTCTGCATCTCCCACTGTTTTTCTCCCTCCTCCTGTGTCTCTTACTGTCTTCGCTGCTGACACTGTCATCACAGTAAGACCAATAGAAAAGGAGGAGGGTGCAACACCCATCCATGTCACCCTGTCACTCCCTCTTCATCCCTCTATGTGGATTCCTACCATCTTTTCTTCTGCATCAGCTTTCTGAGATCCATCACTTCCTCCATCCTTGTCAAGTAAATCACCTCCTCCCCTCCTTGTTACTCTGGGAGACTTTTTCTATATTCTGCTGTGACAAAGTTTCTTCAATGTCTTCTCACAATGGCCTAAATTGAAGACTCTCAAGTTGCTTTAAACTGTATATGGTTCAGTGGTAGACCAAAATAAACAAGGTGATTATAGAAGTTTCCTTTATTCAGCACATAATGCATTAACATGAAAGATTTTGAGTCTCATTTTAAATTTATAACGTGTAGTTGTGTGTTTTAATTGTTCCATAGGTGGCAGTGAGGGCTAAAAATTGTGGTTAAAGTTATGGTTATCTTATAATAAAATACAATATTCAAGTTCAACTTTTGATAAAGAATAAGTCTCTGCCTAACCCGAGGCTGCTTTTCAGGCAATTGATGACCTTCTAGTGACCTTGCAGTGAGAAGAAAAGAAAACAAACTTTAGTGGAAATCTCCTGAATTTGCATTGTGAGTGCTGTGAGCAACCCACACCTTTTCCCCATATGTACTAGTTTAAACTTACATGTCAGTATTTGTTACTGATTGTTAATAATATGCAGTTTTGTATTTAACAGAGGGACTATGGACAAGACCAATCAGGTTTGACTAAGTAAATGTTGTGCCGCATTCAACTCTCGTCTTCACTCGTCTGTATCGACTTACATTTCAAAGAATGTAAACAAAACACACTAAATTTCAGGATCAGTTACCATGACTTTCAAACTTTAAATTGTTTTGACGATTGGACAGAAATTAGTAGTACGAGTAGTTCTTTAAGTTGTTTGTTCATTATACCAATGACAGCAACACAGGCTCAGAATAGGACTCCCCCCCGATTGAAATGAATGAATGAAATACTCAAAAAAAAAAGAGTAATTGATTTTACTTAACAGGAGTTAGTAACTAATACACACATACCTGTCACATAAAGTCTTAGTCGGGGACACCCCTGCTTTTACCTTGCACGGGAACCCACACGTGGATTCTTCCTTATTGTGTCTTTGGACAAATTTCTGCTTTTAAAATGTCCTTAACGCAACATGAGCACAGCTGCAGTCTCGAGAACAGGCAACACACAGGATGAAGCCATCTTCTATGATTTGTGCTCTCTTTTGTGCTCTAACTTGTCTTGTATCCCTCAAAAAGCTCCCTTGATTTATTACCTCTGCAGGAACATGTGAACAGATGATGAGTAAGCTGCTGGGCTGCGTGTTGTGCACTTACTCTATGTGTCATTGGATTTCAGGAGTGACAGACTTGGAAAAAAGTAGTTGGGTATTATTATATTTTCAGGATATTTTGAAATCATTGTGATAGCATTTTTTATGGAATAATGGAATAATATTAACTTCCAGTGTATTGTCTATATACGAGTAATCAATCTGTTTTGTCTGCATTTTAAACCATTAACAATATACCCTACTACATAAAGGCCTTTAACTTAACCTTTATCTTGCTCTTGCCAGGATTGTATGAGGAATGTTTCTTTTCCGAGTAAAAGTAGTTGTTCACGCTAACATTCTTTGTTGCCTAAGCACTTCAGTCTGCTGTAATATTTGGCTTCACTGCAGACAACATATTACAGCATGCAATAACCACATCCAACTTCCTCACAATCACTTCATGCTATGTGAACGCTGCGTGGCTGTTTTCGGCAAATTTTAAAAGAGAGCTCGGAGAGAAACACAGAGCATTTGCTTTTCGTTCAATATCGTACACAACGAACTTCAGTCACACACACATGCAAACAAACACTTGGGTGACTCAGACAATGTGCTCTGGTGATACCAGATTTGTTTTGTTTGTTTGTTGTTCTTTTTGTTTTAGGGGGGGGGGGGTTAAAGCAGACAAATACAGCTGGCCATGCTTGTACACTCCACTAAACCATTTGTTCTGCAAACACACATGCTCCAGACACAAAAACAAACACTCACATCCATAAATGCCCAAATGCGCGTGAAGATGTTCACTTAACACCAAGCTCTGTCAAAGTAAATCCAGTCTAGTCATGATCACTTATGTAACATTTCTCGGTTGAATTGCAATAATTTTCAAAGATTATGTTTTACAGTTCATATGATTACTGTTACTTTTGTACAGTACAATGGCTGATATATAATCTACAGCCCAATTAGAATTTCTGCTTTTGCCTTTATGGTTTAACTATATTATTTTATTTAATCACCAATATCTTTTTATGTGCTGAGGTTCCAGTGCTGAGCCATGTGCATGTTTTGGAACATCCTCTGGCGCAGGCCGTCAGTATTTCCACATCAGCATTTTCAACACTTATAAAGATTCCTCTATTTTTGGCAAAAGAGACAACTGACAGAAAACTGACCCACGTTTTTCTTTCACGTAACAAAACGCTGTCCATTAGAAAGTCGAGCAGAGGCACGCTGTGTGAACTGAAGCTCCATCTGGCTCCATCTTCACTCCTCGTTATTTCTGCCTGCCCAGTGGCCCAGTACCACACAGGTAGCTATTTACTGATGACAACTAACTTACTCCACAGGCTGGGGAACTTTTGTTCTTGTTCTCTCCTAGGACTTCTGGGTAGCTGACACACACACACACATATAAATCCACACAGACATACACACACAGACATAAATCCACTCACATACACACATCGTCTCTGGTGAATTGTTCCAGACAGTCTTGCTGCCTCATAAATGCTAACCTACATTGTATGTGCGTCCTAATTCTGCCTCCTGGTCTGCATAGCCCCTCTATCTTATGACTGTGAACACACACACAGAAACACACACAAAGAACTCTTGAGTGTTGTACTCTTGGCTATAAAGCAGGTAACCTAATGAGCCTAAATTCTTTGTTTTAGTCCCTCAGAAATCAAGAATCTCTCGTGTAAGGGAAGCCTCTGTGTGCACACAATGTGCGTGTGTGAGTTAAAACACTGTATATAAAATATCATGGCTGAAATAATACACACTGCAACAAAAGATATTTCCTGTAACTAAACCGTGGCTCTGTTGGACTCAACATTAAGACAATACATCCGCCTTTTATCGCCTTAAGAGTATATTAAGTAAAGAACGTATGTCTCAGCAGGATTTAGAAAAACCTGGCAGCTTTTATCCTCAGTAAGCTCGACTACAGTAATGGTGTCTTCATAGGTTTCTCTAAAAAGTCAATCAGACAACTGCAGCTAATTCAGATGCTGCCAGATTTCTAACTAAAACAATGCTGCCACATGAACATAGTGTCCTGTACCTCCAACCACTGCTGTCCCTTTTTACACATGTCTCAAAAGCCTGGGAAAGAAGGAAAGATGGATTATTTATCCATCAATGATCTATATCCGCTTGTCCTTAGAGGGTTCCTGGGGTCTGGAACCGATCCCAGTTGACACTGGGCAAGAGGTGGGGTACACCCTGGACAGGTCACCAGCCAATAACAGGGCTGTCACATAGAGACTGTCAACCATTCACGCTCACAGTCACAAATACAGGGAATTTAAAGCCATCAATTAACCTAACCTGCATGTCTTTGGATTGTGAGTTGAATCTGGAGTACCCGGAGGAAGCCCACGCAGGCACGGGGAGAACATGTAAATTCCACACAGAAAGGCCCCAGCAACATGCTAGTGATGTTACACAGTAAATATAGATGCTGGGAAGTGTACCTATACTGAATTTACTGCTTTGCTTTAGACTATGAAACCCCAACACCTGACTCCACTTTTTACCAAAGCCCTAACGCTTATTCTAACGGCACACTCAACCCTAGGATCAATAGTAACCCAGACACTGAATATCTCAAGTCTGAGTATCACCTGAAACTCAGTGGACTCTTCATAATCACTTGATGTTAAGTGGAGTATCAGCACTGGACTGTCCAAATGCTTTATCAACTTCCAACTCCAGAGGTCTCAAATTCAGCTGCTGACCGCTATTAATATCATGAATCGCTTAATTTTAGATTTAAATTATAAACCGCTTTCAGTGCAGTCCTGTACTATTTCCTCTGACTGTTAATACAGTATACACATGTGGAGAAAAGTGTTGGTACCCTTCCATTAAAGAAAGAAAAACCCACAATTGTCACTGAAATAACTTGAAACTGACAAAAGTAATAATAAATAAAAATGTACTGAAAATCAATTAATGAAAATCAGACATTTCTTTTGAATTTTGGTTCAACAGAATCATTTAAAAAAAACAAAAAAACTAATGAAACTGGCCTGGACAAAAATGATGGTACCTTTAACTTAATATTTTGTTGCACAACCTTTTCAGGCAATCACTGCAGTCAAGCAATGTCTGTAACTCTCAATGAGACTTCTGCACCTGTCGACAGGTATTTTGAATGACTGCTGTGTTTCTCATCCCATCCCTCTCTGCATCCTACAAACACACACCTAACAGAAGGAGGTGTGTCACTGATTGAAGCAGCGGCTGACTCAGACTCAAACTCTGAGTTCGGAAAAATAACAGAACCATAAATTACGCCATCATTTATCAGCCACACTGATCAATTATTACCATATACACCGTTTGAGCCTGCTCCTGAATGCAGTGCACAACATACAGTATGTATTTCCTCTGCTCTGTGACTCTTTCGTCCTCTTAAGTGTGGTCAAAGGGATTGGAGGAACGAACAATATTCTTCTTGAACAATGTCCTTTCACAGTCGTAAGACAACACAATAAGTCCCTATTCCCCTTAACACCCTCACTACTAGACTACCCATAATGAAATATGTTATTATTCCTCCGCGAAACACCTCTTTCAGCTTGCCTTTCCACAGTATGATAACCTTTCCTCCAATTACGTCCGTGCTGCAGAAACACGCTGCGAGAAGAGAGTTCTTTGTGCAAAAGTAATCTACTGTGACTCTTGAGCGAGCGCATATAGGACAGTTGTATTTTGACAGACAGAGCAAGAAATCTTTTTATTTTTTTATTGAAAACTCCTTGTGAATGATCTCAATATTTCAGTGGTTTGTAAGTGAAATGGAATGCCTGATTAAGCCCAACTCATTAGCAGACAGCTCAGGATAAATGGGAAGGCAAAGGACTGAGAAGAGAGCGATTCTAATTAGACTGAAGACAAAATGACCAGAGAGGGTACTGGATATATTATTACAAAAAGGCCAAATTTAAAAAGGAAAAAAATGTATTAAAGGTAGGACCACTTAGATTAAGAAGGCTAGTACTGTTAAAGGGTAAGAAGCATATGTAAATCTACGCTGGCTTTTTTTCCTAATGTGTCAGTGTTGCTGTATGCAGACTAAATATTTATATGAACTGCCTATTAAGGTCGAGGACATAGATGAGTGGAATATGTTTGGTACATGTGACTATAAAATTACTTCTGTGTGCCCGCCTGAACTGCCGTGAGGCTCCACTGATGATGCTGAAAAGCTGTGAAAAGCTCACATAATGAAATTTGCAGCTACGAAGCCCAGGAAGCTAAATACATTTTTCTTAAAGGGGATATCACAGTCTTACAGCTTGTTTCTGTATGCACAGGGGTGTTCAGCCACATTTTCATGCTTAACTTTAAATATGCTCTATAAATAGGACTACACACAGTTTTGTTTCTTCATTTAAAACATCCCAAATTGTGTTCAAACTGATTCAGTTTACAGCAAATGTTGCATTTCTTTCTACTCTTTCTAATCCCAGGTACGTTTGCAGAATTATGCAGACGAAATGATTCATACAGATTTGGAAATCTCTCCAAATTGTGCCTTGCAATAGGTTAAACAGAGAACTCATGCATTGTTGCATTTAGTTATTACAAGAAACACAAAATATTGAAAGCTAGAACAGTGCTTGGTACAAGACACTGGAGTTTACTGTTTTTTTTCATTGTATTTTTCATTAATAACAACCAAGGCAAGTATCACATACTGTAGGTGCAGTTTTATAAAACATCAGCAAATAGCACATTAAGATCCATGGAAAGAGGATAAGAGCAACAATGGTCCCGGTCTAATGGAGATAAAGTGGTGGTTGAGCTGAAAGAGTTACAGTAAATAAGAAACTGTCAGTCCTGCCCTGCTTGCCCACCATTGGTCAACTCTTGTCAAGAGAATGGCATGCATAGTGCCTACAAAAGATACTGAAAGAAACATACCAGCATTCGTCTGCACAAGCACTTGTCTCCTGCCAAGAAATTTGGAAGAGGAGGAGGTGAAAGAATGGACTGTCCATTAGCCAGTTACAGGACTTAATTATGCCTGGACAGATTAAAGATCCCATTGTTTTATTGTACTATGACAATTAATCAACATGCTATCACTAAACATGCCTTCAATGAGGATTATGTAAGCGTAATCTACTTTATAGGATGCAGACATTTCAAGGAGTTGAGGATGAAGCCTACAAATTCTAGCCAACATGACGGATTTAAATCCATATCCCTAAAACATACAGTATCAGTGGAAATATTCATTTAATCTGTCAATAATAATCAGGGATATTCATATAAGCACAGTATCTCTTAATGTAATCTTAGTGTAATCTTAATGTCAGCTTGAAATGGAGTTTGCACAGCAAAAACCAAAGCAACCACAAAGGCTGATCGCCTGAGACATCGGGCAATCAAGTATCACATGAAACATACCTGTACTATAGTCCTACGCGATTAGTAATTAATTCACTATACAGAAGTGAAACTGTCACAAAACATGTGATTTGTGGAGTAAAAACTGCCCTGTGGGGCTCATTGTAAATAATCATGGTTTTCAACATGTATGTATTTCACCAAAAACCACTGTGTACAACTGTCATGGGCAAACCCCATGACTTAAGTCAGTTAAAACAGTTTTCGGTAATGGAAAAAGCAAGACAGCAGAGGTGGGTGTAAACTGTTTGGTCAAGTTGAAATGTTTGTTACCTGTGGGGCGTGTCTCTTCCTCTGACCACCTGGTTGGAAGGTTCCACTGGTATAAATAGAAGGGGTTCCTGGGGGAAGAGACCAAGTGTGAGGTAGTGGCAGGGGTGTTTTTTTCTGTTTGGGGAAATGGCTGTTGAAAAGCACCCTTGTTAAGGAAAAATAGTTAAAAATAAACTTAAAGGTATTTTTAGGTAATGCTATAGTAAATTGGAAGGTGTCTATCCATGTAGGTGTTGGGTAACAGATAATTTAATGTCTCTGGGAGTGGGTGAGTCCACCTTAATATAAGCGAGGTCGCAGTGCCTGTTTGGGACCCGTTCGTGGCAGAGCCAAAAAGGGCCAGGGTTTTGGTTTCTTATGCAATTCATCTTTGTTTTTTTTGTGTTTGTTGTGCCAACCATTGATGGAGGCACTGTAAATATTTGCGGGCACCTTCCATTATGGACTAAATAAATTCACATGGACCGTTAATTTTGCCTGAGACCCCTTCTTTCAGTTTGCCTGGCTGATCGGCCAACCATCGCAGTAATTCTT
Source organism: Gadopsis marmoratus (assembly GCA_036023855.1). Lineage (NCBI taxonomy): Eukaryota > Metazoa > Chordata > Actinopteri > Centrarchiformes > Percichthyidae > Gadopsis > Gadopsis marmoratus. The sequence continues at coordinate 8,072 of JAVQJF010012167.1, forward strand.
AAATGTTGAATCCATTTCAAAATGTCTTTAAACTTGCGTTTTCTTGCATTTTTACAGCCTTCTCCCCTTTTAGTTTGTGGTGAAAAATGTCCACCGTATACTTTAGCCTTTGCCTTTAAAGTGCCTTTGCACTCAGTCATATGCGGTTTCAACTTGGTAAAATTACTTCCTAAAAGTATGCTCAAGTGTGTCCTACAACAAAGCTGCTTTTTTTATTTTCCAACAATACCAGGACAGTCAGCAGGATGGAGCGGGAAAAATCAATTTTTAGGGCACAAAGAAAAGGAACAGAAAGAAAGTCATTTGTACTGTGACGGGACACATGCTATCTGTCCTGTGCTTTCTCTCGCTGTTGTGCAATATGTTAGCGTAAACTGTATTTTAATAATACGTTGCTTACGTCTGTCAAATGAGTGCTGTAACTGTTCGTGTAAGGTTGCACCAACATGAGGTTCAAGGTCCCTACAGGGACAATCAGTCTCGCTCTCCTCTCTTCTCTAATGTGACTTAAAAGGTGCCGCTGCAGTTTGGCACCATCAAGCACAAAAGACCAATTTTACACCTTATGTGCAATGGTGATAGGTTTTTGATTGGGGCTGTTACAGTTATTCCAGTTTTTATTTCTATGTTTTTCATCTCTTGCTGTGTGTTTGTGGGAAATTCATGAACACTTTAGCAGGCAAAAGGGAGATTTGAGGTTATAATAATAGTAAAAGAACCAAAGTCGGTAACTGAGCTGAAATAATTGCAACATTTTTAAGAGTGTGACTGAGTAGGGGATGGTTTTGTGTGTGGGATTAAATATGTGAGCTCACATGATACCTGTGAGTGTGGGTAACAATCACAACAAATTTTGAGCAGGTTGATATAACAGTACAAAGAAGAAAAGATCAATTTTTACACATTAACTGCACTCTGACAGCCTCTACTCTCCAATCCCCCATTCAATATAAGTTTTCTCTCTCTCTCTTTTTTTTTTAATCTAATTTAATACAAGGTTGCAAAATGTTCAGCAATCACCACCTCGGTTGTGCGTTTAGGAATGTGGTCTGCAGTATTGTTGCTTGCTACCTCCTGCACTCATACTCTGGCTAAATAATGGAGCTTCAGACATGTGGTGTGTCTGTGATTAGCCACGTCCCCCTGGGAGCGAGATTTATGAGCTTCAAGCTGCATTGTTTTATTCTAAGTCAGATACCAGGTATTGAAAGCTCAATAGCAAGACTGTTCTATTATGTTCACCTTTTCAAATGCCTCTCAATATTTCCTATTAATCCTGCTTCAACTGCAACTTGTAAATGGTGTTTGAATGCTTAATTAAATATTAACCCTAACAACACTTCGCTGATGTACCTGTGATGAATCCACACACACACAGAGAGGAAAGAGCTTCCACACCCTCCAACCCCACTTTCTCACATTCAGTACAAACTGCACACTCAACATGCAACTTCCCATAGGGGTGTAATTACGTTTGTGGTGTAAACTGGGTAATTAGCCGTGTCTCCACTTAGCTCTCAGCTGGAAACACGGAGAGGAGCGAGGATAACAGCAGACAGAAACATCACCACATCTGCCTACTCTGATTCCATAGCAGGATAATACAGTTTCGAAACAAATAATTACAAAGCACATGCTAGCATGATGAGAATGATCCATATGCTGTATGCAATAATTGTTCCCTTTTATGGTCAGCCTTCCCCTCCTGAAGCCCCCTGTGTGAGAAAACAAACAGAGGTGTCTGCACTCTCATCCACAATATGTGGATGTGAAGATGGTGTCTAGAGAATATTCCAGCTAATATATTTGGTTAATTCAATCAGAATCAGCAAATACTGCACCATACCAACATATGCTGAGCTGTCAACTGCATTTTACGAATGCAAACTCCATCCACTGATGAGGAGCTGAGTCCACGAGATGCAGCTGAAAGCTGTGGAAAGGCTAGTTAAGACTCTCTAAGGTCAATAAAGAACTTTCACACACCCTGAAAAATATGAGAAACAACAAGGCAATGTTTCAGTAGTTATTTTTATTGTACTATTTATGCCCTGTGTCATTATGCTGGAATGATTTAACCAGTTAAATATGTATGATTTTGGCAATATAGTGTTAAGATACAGAAATCCTCCCGTTTGCTCGTCATTACTCTCCTTGTTCCATGTTTTTCTTTTCATTCTTAGGGAATGTTGCGTTCGCTTGTGTTCTTTTGCCGTTATTGGTGTGTATGGTTTCTATTTGTACTTTGTTACCGACTTGAAACGTATAGATGGTAATGTTTTTTGGCCAGTTGGGGTAAACACAGCATATAATCACCTTATAAAGTTTATATGGCAAATGTGTTAGCAAACAGTAGTCTATTTACACATCCAGCAGATACCAAGTAATATTTGTAGTCGTGTTTTTTGGCTACCTGACAAAAAAGTCCAATATTCACTAACACTATTACCTCTTAGTCTCCACAAACTCTAGCTGCTAAATGCGCCGCTATGTTCCCTAACTTGTCGCCAACTTTGGCTGCCTGCGTTGGCGATAGGCAGGTAGTGAACAGTGGGTTTGTAGACTGAACCAAGTAAAGTTGAGGGGCATAAAATTAAAACAATGATCTGAAAGACACTAAAACGGAGGGAACTGCAGAGTCGGGTGATCCTTCTCTGTGGGTTCATCACTACGACAGACTCCTTTCACATTACACAATATTTTATTTATTTTATTGGTTTACCAGGGATAGTGTACTTTAATAAACATTACACAACTGTAGATGTGCCCATCGTCATTTGATGCGTTGTTAATATGAATATTGAGGGCAGCTTTAAATAAAGATTACCTTTATAAAAACGCAGAAAGACACATAAAGAAAGGCTAAATTTTGTTTTAGCGAGCTGTAAATGCAACATTTCTATGTGATTGTGACTATATGTGTTTTACCACCAAGGCATGCAAGGCAGCGTGAAGTCAGAAAACATCCATTGAATGTATGATTAACTGGAAATGGAAAAGTACATCCATCCCAGCAGGTGCATCTAATCCTGCAGATAAGCGAATCAAACAAGGAGGAGTTATCATAGTCACCTCTCTGAGATCAGATTAGAGGTTATGAAGATAGAGGTTTAAGACAGTTATCTACTGGCTCATCCTGAAGATACTACAGGTGCACACAGAGATGGCATCACATAGACTGGCTGAAAATCACTGAGCCACTGGATGGGTACAGCATGAGTTATTAATAAACACACCAAAAAATGAATTACATTTTGAAACACTCCTATATCAACATCTTGCACGGTTGTCATGCTCCCACCACTTTGAGAGCACTGGGGTTTTAATAAACTTACTGGCTTTGTGAACAGATTCTTTTGCTAGCAGGACCCAAATGCAGAGGACTTCAGCAACATCTATAACAAAACAGACAGTAGAAACGTACCTGCAGAATACAGGTAGGTAAGGCTGTGGTGGGTGGCCAAAAAAAGACAAGGCAGCCTGGACAATCTGACAAAAGCCAGCGGCCAAAATGTCAGCTATATAGGCACTAATGGTGAAAGGAGGTGCCGCTGGCGAGGCAGGCAGCAGGTCAACACGGGCTAATGAGGGAATCGGCAACAGGTGGGCAGAGGTGGGAGAACACTGAGGGAGCCTGGTGGACAGGTGAGGAATGTGATCGCTGTATATATATTACAAAACAATAAAAGAAAAAAAAAAACATTTTCTCACTTAACCTTGTAGCCATGCAGAGAGTTTGGGTGTATTTATGCCTGGGTAGATTTATGCCTCCTCTTTAATACAATGGAGGGGGATTTTCATTCTGTCTTACTTTCTGTACTAGACATTTGGGACACAATACATCACTCCTGATAGAGTGAGCATGCATGCTGACGTTAGCTTTGTCTTCTTTGTTGCAATTATAAACTTTCAAGCAGTGAATTAGTGAACTGTACATCCATGCACAGTACTGCCATTTAGCTTAGGTGCAGTTTGTTTATGGTTCAGATCAGCGTCTATGCAGACTTTCCGTTCTACATGTCTGTGTTCGACAATTACAGAGGCAAACATCCATCGAAGAAAAGACAGCATGCACTTTGAGGCAGGAAAGTGACATTTTGTTTGGCTGTTCACAGGTTCTTTTCCCACCTACTGATATCTTGTCCAATTACTGGAGACTTGACTGTACCTTAAGTGGGGGAGAGGCGGATGACTGGCCGTGGCAGTAGCAATCATGAGAGGCAGTGCAGTCGTGTATTACAGGTATTTCTGTTTATGCCACCCACCTGCCACATACCAAAGGTATATTGTGGCACAGCATGCAGTTTTCTTCTGTGCCAATTTTGTTGTTTTGTCAAGTAATATATGCATGGACATATCGATGGTTGATTAAATTAAGGGCAAATAACAAAAACAGTAACAACATATAATGACTAGGACAGCTTGCATGATCCGTGGCACAGATTCTCCAAGTCTCTAAACTCTACTGGCGGGACAAACACCATTCTCCCAAAAGATAACCCATCAGTCCAAAATCTCCCATGGGTGGTTTGAGATCTGATGACGGTGTAGAACATCACTGTTGATTGTGGTTAAAAGGTACAACAGAGCACACTTCTGACCACACCCAGGAGCAACAGACTTGATACAAGGCAGCGGAAAGAGAGACAGAAGGTTTTGCACAGGTTTTGCCCTAGAAGACTGTGTTCACATTCATTTGCTATAGAGCTAAGGTTTCTGTGCTCACCTTAAATTTCAGTTCAGTGTAGCTACAAGATGATTTTGCAACGTGACAACTAGTTTGGAAGCCAATTGTGGTCCAATACGTAACTTGTGTGTGATGTGGAAACCCGGAGCTTCACTTCACTGAAAACTGACTTCTCAGAGATATTTTGCACCCAGTAGTAAAATGTTTTTAACAAAACATATTTGCATATTCATAGATTTTGAGTGTGCATAGATGTGCTTTTAATAATAATAATTAATGCCGTTTATTAAACTTAAAACTTAATCTATGGAAAAACGACATCAAGCAAATTGTAATTCAAAGGAAAAACATACCTGGAGGGGATCTTTGATATTTAAGAACTGAAACTCTTTGGCCAGATTGTTGACCTTTTTGTTATACATCTAAAAATTGCTCTTTGCTAAAGTACGAAAGAGGAGATCAACTCCAAAATGGTACCAGCCCCTGTAAAGTTAACACTTTTCGCAGATCACATGCTGCTTAATAAAACCTTAGAGGGAGGAAACGTGTCATACTAGCTATAGGCTCGTCTGGCTGTGGTATGAATAACTGCCATCCAACATACTGCACTCTCTGACAGCCATCTGTCAGAGTGCAACTTCAAACATGGAACTATGGATGATGGTCATCCTGGCTGATTGATGGCCCCCTGAAAAATAAAAACCAAACATTTTAGTCACTGGTTCTGTTTGCCGGAGTTTCATCAAACTGCCACGTATTCAGTCCCACACAAGGATATCAGTTTCCTCTCGAGAGAAGCTTTTGTGGTGAATCCACTCCCCAACCGGTCTCTGTGTCACAGGCCAAGCTTCGCGAAGCAGAGACCAATGCTTTAGAAAAGAAAGAGAAAAACAAAGCTAATTTGATTGATGATGACTGACGCGAGCCTCTACCCCCCCTGATAATATATTTCTCATAATCACACCCTGTTTCCAACTGCACTTCAATTGTGCCACATGCCTCCAGCAATGAAATATCCAATATATCAAGTCAGCCGCCACAGCGTTAGCAAAGCACTCTGCACCATTGCTTCTTTAGAACAGAGCCCAGAGACACCAATTTGTCCATCAACAGCAGCCACAATGGACCAAAGTATAATACAGTGTTTTGAGTAATGCCTGCTATTCGCACTTTATTTCTCATTCTGTTTCTCTTAAATTTATGAGTCTCCTGCTCTCTTGATATTGCCATTGCTTTCTTCACCGACATCATACATGCAACAAGTTCTCATCATATCTCTGAGGGGTGCTGCAAGGCATTCTGGGAAATAATTAAGTAAAGAGGAAGTAGTCTACAACATGTCACAATTAAATTCTATGAACATGCTATAAAATACTGTATGCACCGATACAGCGCATGAATTTTGTGCCACTGTTCTGAATTGCGTAGGTAAAAAGCACAACATGTCCTTCAAATTAAACAGAATCAGCTGTTGGGTGGTTTCAGACGTTACACTGCTATGGTTAAGGTTTGGTTAGCTTTAGACACAAAAATTCTAATAATAAAAACACATGGTTGCCGTTTGGGAACAACCGCTGTTAAAGAAATCACATTGAACGTCGGTTGGAAATTGGAAACAAAATGCTGTCTACTGTGATAGTCAGACATTTTGTTGACTCATCCATCCACCCCAACCACTCCACTCGCCACTGATGGAAAATCGTCACAGTTCTTACAGCCGCTAGAGGGCTGCGTCACTTTAATGTAAACATATGTCCTTTTTGAGAATTTGCTGATGCCTTGGTTTGTCAAGGGAGGACAGTCTCATAAAGCACCACCATTCACTTTTACAAGCCGTGAGAAGCTGTCTGGATTGCATTTGGGAGAATAGGATACAAGCCTGCCACCCCCTGAGAGAGAAAATCAAAAATCTGTTGGCATTTTCAAAGTCCCTCTCCCCCCAAAAATGGGTTTTGCTTATTGTCACTTGGATGTTTGACCTTCACTGTGCAGAATGATATATGTGCAGAGTTTGACACTAGAAGGCTATTTTCACGTTCATCTGTTACAGTTGTCAACTTACTGAAGTAGGAGGCATCATGTGTCCAGTAGTTAAACTTTTGAAAAGAACAATAATATTTTTGTCTTCATAGATTCTAGATTTTTCAGTGAGTGAGATGGAGTAAATGTAACTAAGATTTTTTGAGGAAAACACATTCACATGTACATCGTTTTTCAAAGCAGATAATTTACATCTTAAAATATGTGGAGGGGTTCTTCAATAATATTGTAGTTTACTTTTTCTGCAAGTTCAGAACATAGTAACAATGTATATTTTATACACAAGTAAACACATCAGGATGATCAGGTGTTTACCACAGAAAGCTTTTTCTTAATGCTAGCATACTATTTTATTTCCAATATGGTATCTGTTTTATTGATATTGTTAAATTTTTTATCTGGTTTATTATTATTACATTATTACTGTTATTAAAATATAACCACAACCCTTCATTACAAAATAGTTGACATATCTAACATTGTATGAATATCTAACCCCAAATTCATACACTAAGTGAATGAATGGGCCACAATCAAAATGTCATGTCATCAGAAAGATGCAACAATCACATAGAAATTGTACACATAATGGCTTTAAAGAATAAATCAACATCAAATAAAACCTGATAGATTCGTATCTGTGGCAAATATTCAGCCTAATTTACAAATACATAATAACTCTTGATGTATCTAATGTTGTCAGTGCCACTGTGACATTTAATGTAATGCTCCAACGCCCATCACAGCCTTCCTGGGTTCCTGCCAAATAAACAAGCCAATATCAGTTGAATCTGCCAGTTACAGTGTACCTACTGGGACAGACCACTAATGTGTGCCTAATACATGATATGTCATTATTGCATTCAATAATTTCACCATTTAAGTCACGACCCATCATGTGCCTCCATTCATGTTGTCCACAGCTTTATAAACTGGCAGTTTGAAACCTTTCCATCTCTGAAGCGTTATCATGCATAAGTAAGGGCACAAAGTGTGCACGGTGCATGGTGGCCTTGGTGTTGCCATGGCCTCTGGCTTTCCAAGTGGAGCAGAAAAAAACTGTACATAAATGCCCTCAGGCCAAATCTGTTTATGATGGAAAGAGAGGGTGGGGCTGCTACAGGGAAGGTTTGTTTTACTGGTGGTGGGTAGGAGAGAAACAAAGGCAGGAGACGATGAGAGGCAGCGTGGAGTGGAGGAAGAAATCAATGAGGAGCTGAGAGAGGAATGATGATGATGCTAGTAGAAACAGTATGACAAAGCAGCAGATACTGTAGGTGGACAGGGAAAGAGATGAGGAGAATAATGGAATGAGTAGGGTGTTGAAGGGATATTTGGTAATTTATGTATAGAGTGGAAGGAGGCAAGAAGGGAGGGCTGAACAAAGGAAAGAATGGCCTCCTACAAGAGAGCAAAGTCAAGAGTTACACGTTCACACAGCTCCGCGCTACGAACGTGCAACATGAAAAACCGGAGAATACCTGTGCCGCTGCCTCTGGAGCCCTTTTTAACAGGGATAACAGATCATACATTCATGCACCAGCACACACTCACTCACATACACTCACACACAGAACACAGAGCCTATAAATACCCTTGTGAGAGTGAAGTGTCCTTGATAACACTGTGAAATCCTTGTGCAGAAACAGGCAGTCAAATTGTCTATCAAAATGTTCTGTGAGACCAGCAGAGATGAAGTTGGCAAACCAACGAGCACAGTGCTCGCCGAGCTTTGGGGAAAACACGATTTCTTCATCCTGCCAGTGGATGCATGTTTTTAAGAATTTTTAAGCACATGAAAGCGCAACATATACAGTTGACGGGATGCTGTGTGCTGGCTGAATTCGGTTTCTTTCTTTTTTATATTTCTACACAACTTGAATCTGACCCCCTGGAGCATTTTTATGTTCACATGTATTTGTTTTGAGTCTTTTCAGATATAAAAGCACAATATGAAGAGACGATGAGCCCTCTAAAAGAACCAAGCGTGCGATATTTGAAGTTTGCAGCCTTTTCGTTTGGTTCAAACAAAAGAAACAATCCCCTCATCTTAATTTGCTCTTTTGCTTTTGTTGTCATACTTTCCTACCACAGCCTTTAGCTCCTCACTATCTTTTGTCACTACCTTGTCTTGTCTCCTCACTATCTCTATCTTTCTTGTCAAGGCTTGAATAGATTCAAGTGTTTTAATGATCAACTTGGATTTTACAAATTTACTATTCTATTTCCCCTTTTTATTTCTATGCTTTGTAAATCCATTTCAGTGTGTGTGTATGTTTTGTCTTTGTGTGGCTATAATCTATACCTTTACATTAAAAACATGAACACAATGAGACGATGTGAAAGGGCTCGCTGGTATTGATTAAACTACAGAGAGTCATGTTCACACTCATGCTTACTGTATCATTTAATACAAGCGACATTTCCTTGCAGCCATGGACCTGCAGCAGAGCCAGTCTTCAAATTAAAGGTATGCAACAGAACCACGTGGTTTTAGAGGTTACTCTCCTCAGGTGACGAGTGAGGTGTGAAGACCCGAGGAATAATTCCTCTAATGATAATTGCTTTAGATTAGTGTGTAAGTCTGATGAGGCAATCTACATTATGAAAACACATGAGTGGAATCATTACACGCGCACTTATTGCCACTCAAAATCGAGGTATTTTGAAGCGTAGGAGAACTGTTCAATCTCTTGTTTCCTGTGTATATTTTAATTGTTATTACCCAGCAAGTCGACTAAGCAGGCTTGCTCTTTTTCAGCAATACAAAATAATGAATGGTCATGGGAATCAAATGACATTGCATTAGATTTAATCAAACATAATGAGCACATGCTACTATAGCATTTAAAGCCTCCATAAAGTGGATATATTTTATACTGCTAATACATACGGCAAGAAAGAAGATGGAAAAAACATCTTACCTCACTCGTAATTCATAAATACAACTCATCGACATGTTTGTGTTTGATCATAGTCGGTTGTTAGCCAGCTAGTTAAACTGCTATTGCTGTAGCTAGACAGAAACAAAGTGCATTTTTGGCAGTCATCAAACAGCTGCAGGGGTATGACGGCCACACTTGAAATGACAAGTGTAAATGGGCTCACAGGTGTTTTCACCTATGCTTCCTGATTACGACTGTGTGGGCGTGTACAGACAGGGCTTGATTGACAGCTTCCTCACTCTCCTGCTAGTTTTGTTACGGCAGGACAATTTACGCCATTATTGTTGTTATTACATCATAGAGTTTGGTGTCATCATGTTAGTCCCAGTGTAGCTCCACCTCATCAGCCAGTGACTGAAAGCACCAGTGTTGGTATGGGGGCTTTAAGTGTAGGCATCTTTTACATTGTAAGCAACACACAATCGGCTACCTCAATGGAAGGCATTATTCCAGTGTAACTGTTTGTACCCTGATGGTTGTAGGTTGTAGGTGTTCTTCAGGAGTCTCTCTCTCTCTCTCTCTCATACACACACACACACACCCAGAGGCAGACTTGACTGAACTAGTGTGTTTTACGATAAGACTGCGGTCAGATAGACTGATCAGGGCTACGACCTCTGTGATAACCGCAGCTCATTTCCATTTGCAATCCTTGTAGCCTCGCACAAATTCTGCACAGAGAGACGAACTGCATATTCACCAGACTGAAGGTCCCACATTACCGGAAGGAAGATTTGACAACCTTACCAGCAACTCAGTTCACTACTTCTTAGCACGTCACATTCAGATAAAGTTCTCTAAGAATAATCCAAAAAATGTTTTTCTCTTATTAATCTCTTCACTACGTTCTCCTCTGTCCCATAATGCCTTGAGGCTGGCTGGGGCTGCAGACTGATGTATCTCCATCTTAAGTCTCAATCACCAGCAAGGCTTTAAGTTGGAAATGACTTTCTGATCTCACCGACTCCTTTTGAGATTTGCTGAACAGAACACAGAGTTACACCCGCTGCACCTGCATATGCGAGCACATTTTGAAAATGTCCCGATTCTTGAACTGGCAATGTTTCAGTGCAAAGCGAAGCTCAGACATTGTTAGTGGTTTGAATTCTGTGGGACATTTCCATTTGTTCATCACTGACACATGAATCAAAAGCACCCTTTAATCATTCACGTAATTCCTTTTACACTTTGGGTTTAAAATGAAGTCTGTGTGAGTGCATGTTAGGCCTCTGCGTTTAATGCATTAAGTCGGATTGTGTTGTCATTAAAAAGAGATGATTAGAGGCTACGGCCTCAGAACAAAAGGGAAGACAGAGATAATAGGAAAAGTTAAGGGAAAGGTGACACTGGGATGGAAAGATCAGTGTGTGTGTGTTTTAATCTCCCAAACCTCCATACACAGCATGGCAGGCATCAGGCAGGAGATGGTACTGATGGTGCTCCGAGTGAGAGGAGCAGGCGGCTTGCTGCCAACATAAATCAGTGTCATGCCCTTGAGCCACACCTTAGTAGAGAGGCATGCCACTGAAGCACCGTCCTTGCTTTCCAGTGTCTGAACGTGCACCAACAGTGAACATAAAGTAATTTGAAATGTTGATACACACATTTAATTTGGAAGTGATTTCCCGGTTCAGTGTAAAACAGCTATACGTGGTGCCTCTTAGAGCAGTAAAACGCCATTAAATTCAATTCAATACCCATTTCAAACCCCGTCGTGCGGGCCAGGACATGAAGGTATGATGGAAAATCATATTACCTAGAATTATTTATTATACCATATTTTTTCTGTACTTATAGTATATACAACAATACTTCCTAATGATATAATTAATTAAATTAACAGCACCTGGATCAAGATGGCAGAAAATGAATGGATGGAGTAACTATTGAAACTATTGGTTTTTGACACTGTCCATTATGAGATGAGCGTCCTCGCTACTGTAGCTTTCAGTGGTGAGTGTTTGCTGCAGGTCTTAAAGTGCTCACTAAAACTCAGTAAAAAAGGATTGACCTTAGCAATGCTATTACTTTTTCAATGAATAATGTCTAATGAGTAACAGTTTAAGTAACTTGCCCAACACTGTCAACACAGTTGACACGGTAGAAAACCTCATTCTAAGGCCTTTTTTGGAGAAAAGAAAATTCAATGCTTTTTTAAGACTTTTCAATGCCTGCAGATGCCCGTAAAAACAACAGCGATAAAGAGAAATGCAGTTTTTGCATCCTTTTAACCACTTTTGTTGTGTATCATTAGGAAGCCAAGCAAACAAAACGATGTTTTAAAAAACTTAAGACTCTTTTTAACAAGCAGTAGACAGAGTACAGTTAAAACAACACACACATCTCCCATGCACTTAGCCACACCTTCATTTCAAAAACTAAACAATGACAATTAAATAAATCAGTGACATCTTAACTCACCTAATACTGAGCATCACAAACACAAATGTGAATTCAAAAAGTTGAGTCACTTTTTTTTTTTAAAAGGAAAAGAAAAAAACTGCTGTGATCTTGGTATGTATATGACACGCATTAAAAATGTAAGCAGGTCTAAAACAATTGTATGTAATCAAATAGTCAAACCTCTGTCGTTGCATTGAGAAGGTAAATGTAATTTCCATCACATTTCTAGTGTTATAATTGGATTGTTGAAGGGAACATCTAAATATCAGTCTTTTGTTTGGCTTCCATTTTGTCAGACGAATCACTGGCCACCCCCTCTGCTGCCTCAGTCAGATATGCGGTTATCTCACTGGTGGAATAAGTCGGACACCAGTCAGAGACCAGTGGTGGACATGTTTAATCACCGGGCAGCCATTTGGATGACTGGGACTATGTTCAGCTGGCCAATTTGCGGATGTTACTTAGGAGTCTCCTGCTGTATTCCTTGTGGTCCACTGGTTGGACGTCCAGTACAGTTACCTTCACTCGACACTCATCCTGAGGAGGGAAGAACAATCTTGAGTTAAGTCCTGCAACATCTGATAAAGAGACATTCCTATGATCAGCATCATTCAAGAATCTAACAAATGTTATAAGAGAAAGTGTTTACTGAAAGTGAATGGGCTTAAATTGTGACCAAAACACAAGCCCGAATCTGTGTAAAGTCTGTCATCTAATGGTGGAAACTGGTTCTGGTAGAGAACTGAACTGTTTATCTGCAATTGGCTGGTATTTGGTGCCACTTTTTCAAACTATGGCACACCTTCATAGGTATTTTCTTACGCGAGGAGAGTGAAACCAGTAGGTGTGACTCCACTGACAGGCAAGTCCATGTCTAGCTTTTTAATATTTTTAACCAGGGATGAGAAAGCCAGCTCACACAGATATGCGATTGTCAACAACGATGTACAGTATATCCGTCTCCCAAAAGAAGCTACAGGAAAAGCTGAAACAGTCTGAGATGCGCAAAAGGACTGCGCATCTCAGACTGTTTCGGCTTTTCCTGTAGCTTCTTTACAGTGACAAATAATTTCTATCGCTTGCTCTGACTGCACACCTCGAAAATCAAGTGTGAGCCATCGTCTTGTTAGCTCGGGATATTGCATATTTTATAGGGTTTTTAGTATGTTGACTTTTATATGTATTGCTTAGTTCTTCTATTTTGATATGCTTGAGACATAACAGAAAATATTATTGACAGAAATGTTTCCTAATTTTACATAATTGGAAATGAACTATAAATAAACAATGAAAAGTGGAAATCATCATGGCACCCACTTTGAGTAAAGATGATGTGGTTATGGATGATTAATTCAATTACACATATTGTACATTATTGTTGGAAATTTAAAGATAAAAAGTACAAATACAATGCCACATGGAATTGAATAATTATATACATATGTAGATTTCCTATGAGAAAACTAAGGTTACACAATTTAGTGCCTTTCAGTTTTTACAATAAAATTACAGTAACAGCCACCATCAGAGAGATATACTTCATATTAAATCCAACCTCTGCATTATTTGATTTATAAAGCCAAAAACTAATTTCCATTATGCAAATATGAGATTTGTATCAGACATCTGCAAGTTAAATAAAACAGCATTTCACCTAGCAATTTGCTAATAATGATGTCAGTAGTGTACCCACCTGTAGCCTGCAGAACATTATCAGTGTGTACATGTTTGGTGGCCCAGATGTAAAGTTATGTTAAAACAATGCAGAAAAGGCAATTTAATGCAACTCAACGCAGGCTTCCTCGACTGCGACTGACTCTCTCTCTCATAAAATGATACAATGTTTAACTAAAAGGTGCAAAGAAATTGGGATATTAACATTGCTGTGGCGTAGGCTCACAGTACAGAGGCCACAGGGGGCCAACTACATGTGGTGACCACAAAGTAACGTTTTGTAGCCACGGGACACAGGGCCATGGTTAATGTTGAACCCCTGAGCTAGATCACTTGCAGCATGCAGCTATGTTGTGATGATGTGCTTGTGTTTCTGTATTTTCAGAAAAGAAGTAAAGGAATTTTATTAACTTATGCGTGCCTGGAAGTCCCTTTTTTGTCCAAGTGTGCAACATTAATCCAGAGACAATTCATTAATCAATTAGTAATTCTGCGAGCATAACCAGCATCAAGCAACATTTGTCAATATTCTCATGTGTGATTCTACACCTCTATTAGCATTTTCAATTTGCATCTACCTGAGGATAGTAGGCAAATTAAACAATACGGGGGGCTGTCGAGACCATGGTTCCACTTGACAAAAGGTGACACTTTTTAAAAAAAATAATGGTCTTCCAAAAGACAGGGTACTGTGAAAAGCAAGGCTTATTAATTCAACGTGCGTTGACTAATATTCCAATCACATCTGGAGAAAACAAATACTCAGCTGCTGAACATTCACCCCAGTTCTCCAACTCATTTTCAGATGGTGGGGTGAGGTGGGGTTCTTCGCTGAAGAATTAAACAAAGCAACTTCTGGATGCTGGCACACTGACAAAACATGTAGACACACACCTTCAAACACATGCAACAGACAACACAGACAATCTCTACTTACGCCACAACCTCACAGAAAATTAATGAGATACTGAAGAATAAAATTACATAAAACGGTGGATCCCTGATGAGAAATTTGAATAATAAAGATGTAAGTATTACAATACATCGAAAGGGTTAGATGTGAATGAGAATTATATCAAATTTACAAATGTACCTTCAGCTTCTAGACACACTAGTGGGGTGGCTCTGTGGTTAACAATGTCTGTTGCCAGTCCACCACTTTGGTCCTGACTGAAATAGCTCAACAACTACTGGATGGAATGCCATGCTGGATTGACATTAATGGTATCCATCAGCCATACAGAACACTGTATTGTATTTGTGTTTAGTCCCAATAACAAAATGTCAGCTAAGACACTAACCTAAAACGTTGATCAGGGTAAACATTTGACCTTTTAAACATCAGCACTGTAGCACTCTTTGTTAATTTGTTCACCCACCCCGTCATAAGTGCTCATTGTCAGATTCAAGTTAAAGAAAGTAAGAGAAATACTGTTTATACTAATATATAATACTAGTTATGTATATGATCACATTCATTAGAATGTGAATATTAGAATAATATATTGAATATTTCTGTGTATCATCTACACAGAAAGTGTTCACCTTCAGCCAGATAAGAATCCTCTCAACCTTTATTTCACAAGGGACAGTGAAAAGACCTGAATGTGATGTTTGACCAAGCCTGCTAAGAGTGAGGTTTGTTGATGATGTAAAGCGAGTCTCTCTCTTAATGGCCTGTCTGTTAACATAATGCAGGAAAAACAGGTCCCCTCTGACACTAATGTATTCATCGAGAGAAAATCAATTAATTCACTTCAGACTTGGACTTGCACTCAAACACACACAGATTTGAAGCCCTCCTGCAGACAACAGGTCCACACAAACACACTCTGTTTATACCGCTACATACTTTATAGAGTATCACAGATTTAAGACAAACAACCATGCAGCCTGGAATAGATTCAAAGACTCACCAAGCCTTGGACTCTGAATGTTGCATCTAGTTCTTTGTTGGAAATCAGATACACTTTCCCAGATTCTAAGTGCATCAAATGTCTTGGATAGTCGTTTAAACAAATGCAAATTAGATGTTTGTGAAAAATGCACTCATCTGTGCTCAGTAAATCTAATCCTGCAGGGCAAATCTGATCTTCACCATCATCTGAATGCCATTAACTCCACCTGTGGCACAGTGAGATGGGCCTCCGTTACAAGGCACAGCAGCACAAGTGTCTGATTCACTGCACACTCTCCTGCCTCTGAGGGGCATTGTGCTTGTTAAGTCTAAAAATCAGCAGTTTATCATCTCTGCTCTGCCCTAAAATAATGAGTTTATATGCAAGAGAAGTTCAAACAACAACTTTAAAATATGATCTAAGCACAGTTGTTCTTTCTCTTTGTGTCCTTATTATGGACATTAATCTTGTTAAGCTCTGACATTTCATTACTTTGTTCTATTTTTATGAAAACGCTGTGGTAGACGTCTGATCTCTTTGTCTTGTGTCACACTCACAAGTCTATGGCAAAGAACTGAGGTAGAAAGGCTCACTGAACAAGTGAATCACAGACTCGCTCTCCGTTCTGCGCTCGCCTTTTTGAATCACGAGCTTTGAAACAAAAACAGTAAACTTTGACTGACACCCCATGAAAATAAATTCTGAATACATTGATAAGCCTTGAGTAGACTCTGTATCTGCTCAGAGATCATTATCTGTACATTGTGGAATACTGCAATGATTTTACATTGTTCCTATTTGGCTTTAGATCAATTCTTGCACCTTCCTACAAGGCGACAAAGTGTGACAATCAGTGAATTAATTAAAAAGATACAGGTCTGATTTTATAACAGTATGGCGGTCTTAAAAAAGGTTTTTCCAAATTATTTTTCTCACTGTTAAATCAATTAGACAGCTAGAACACATCACACATTTTTACTGTTAGCTGTAGATTTTTGCAGGAGCAAAGTTAAACATGAATGATAAATGAGCACATCTGTCGGCATCTGCATGCACCGCACAAAACAGGCTTTAATATTAAGTGCTTATTGTGCCTTGCTATGCAAATCACTAATGGGTTGTTATGGTAAACTGATTTGGAGTAGGTTGTGTACAGCTGGTCATACTTCTAACCTGCATTCGTATTCCAGGAACAAAGTGATCACTCAGTTGTTTTGACCGTGAGAAAGCTGCTCAATCGTACAGTAGATTACTTGAAACAGACGCTATAACACTGGCGACATGTTTTCAATTTTACATTTCCATTTTTCCATTCCATTTTTTTTCCCCTAAATGTCTGTTTGTCTGCCCTGCGATTGACTGGCGACCAGTCCAGGGTGTTTCCTGCCTCTCGCCCAATGTTAGCTGGGATAGGCTCCAGCCCCCCCCTGCGACCCTTCGGGATA
>JAVQJF010012172.1:0-24400 GCA_036023855.1 Gadopsis marmoratus
TACAGGACGTTCTGAGTGAGAACTGGACAAACATCTCACTGACAGTGACTGAAGTGGATGTTTTACTGCCACAACCAGAGCCCAAGACCAGAGCTGGATTCTTAAAATATTCACGAGAATTCATGCTGGATCCAAATACAGCAAACACACATCTATTATTATCTGAGGGGAACAGAAAAGCAACATTTATGAGACAACAAGAGTCTTATTCTAGTCACCCAGACAGATTCACTAGATGTTGGCAGGTCCTGAGTACAGACAGTCTGACTGGACGTTGTTACTGGGAGGTGGAGTGGAGAGGGACAGCAGTTTCTGTAGCAGTTGCATCCAAGAATATCAGCAGAACAGGGAGCTGGTATGAATGTGTGTTTGGATTCAATGACAAATCTTGGGCATTAAGATGTAAAAAAAACAGTTATAACTTTTGGTACAACAATGTCAATGCTCTCGTCTCAGGTCCTCCGTCCTCCAGAGTAGGAGTGTACCTGGATCACAGTGCAGGTATTCTGTCCTTCTACAGTGTCTCTGAAACCATGACTCACCTCTTTAGGGTCCAGACCACATTCACTCAGCCTCTCTACGCTGGTTTTCATCTTTATGGTCCTATTGGAAACCATGCTGAGATATATGAGCTTAAGAAGACAAACATTAGAACAGAACATGCATGATGCTCAGTTGTTTCAACTAGATCTTTCGTTCTGTGCACTTTGGCTCCCAACGCTTGCTTTGTCATAGTGTCTGCGACTGCTAATGCGAACAAATGAAAATACAAAACACATAATTCCTGCAGGATGAGAGGTTTCCCAGGAAAAAGCTACCAAACAGAGTTTTCACAACTGAAAAAGACTTTAACAAACTCTATGTAGTTTTATGTTTAATTGTGTTAAATCAGGAAAAGGTGATTGAAGTAAAGGTATTGAGCATCCCTGAGAAATACTTCATTAAAATTCCTGCTTTCAAATATTCCATTTATATATTTGCAATAATGGTATGTAAGATAGGAACCAGTTTTTTTTTATTTAGATACATTGATTCTTGATGATAATGGATAAGTTGCTGTTCTTTCATTGTTGTAGATCTGACATACGTGTGACATATGTGTACTGATACTGTATCATTTTCATATTTTATTAGCATTTTGCAAATAAATGCTTATTTGTTAGGTTGATTAAGTACAGTACTTGAGTAAATATATTTAGTTACTTTGCATATGTTTGAAGGTAGTAGCCAGCATGCATAATGGATGGGAGATGGGTAGGTTGCATTTTCTTTTTTAAATTACAATTTAAATGTTAATCATCATTGGTTCAATGTCTAATGTGGTTCTACTGAACTTTAATCTTCTATCGTGCTCTGTCAGCTAATTGCAGATATTAAGTTCTCCTCTAGAGGTCGCTATTTACACATGTATTCCACTGACACACACTCAGGTGCGCTGTACTGCCATGTACGATGCACTATGTGGACACCTCTGACACTTTTGTGTACTTTTAGTGTGGGGCTCTTTTCCATTGTTTGATCTAGACCAGTGAAGAACAGTGTTCTTCCAGCTTTGTAGCAAGTGTTTGGGGAAGGTGCTTTCCTGTTTCAACATGACAATGCCCCCTCGCCCTGACCTTGAGCCCACCCATACCTCAGGGAAGAACTGGAGTGTCAGTGTTGGACCTCACTAATGTAGCTAAATGGGAGCAAAACCTGAAGGGGAGTTATAGCAGCAGATTATTGCCCAAGATTTTGGAACAACGTGTCCAATAAACATTTATATATATATATATATATATATATATATATATATATAGGTGTCATCCACATACCTTGTTTGGGTGTCCACATACGTTTCGCCATGTAGTGTGTTGAAATTGCAGCACATAAATATTTCAAACAACAATCGCATACTGGTGTAATGTTCATACATATACAGTTTTTAATTATGTAATGAAATACTGATCATAAAGAGTACTGTATGTTTTCTTTTAATAATCATTTGAATTTCTGATACATTTCTTTTTGGCATTTTGAACTGTCCTAATCATGTAAAAAAATGTTAATACTGTTTGTACAATGTACATACTGACCATTTAACATATTCATCCTCTCATCTGCTACCAACATCTAACAAATACATGTTTATTCCATGTTTTCTCCAGTTGATTAATATTACTTTTATTATAATTGTATTACTATTATAGTTTGTGTTATCTCTGGTTTGAGTTGAAATGGTCTGTAAGCTGTATTTGAGGCTTTGTCATGGTGTGTAAAATGAAAATCCTCTAATTAGAGCCATGTTGAAATGTACAACATAAATTAATGTGAAGGATTTACTTAATAAAATCACAACATGGTGTATAAGAGACAATCTTCTTTCTTTTGACCCAAAATACAATCCTCCTATGTTGTAGCTTTCTGCAGCCAATCAAACAATCGATTAGTTTTAGAAAACTATCAGAATTGTGTTATATATATTTACATTTAGAATTTGCACTTTAATCACAATATCTAGACGTTACTGACACAGTAGAGGTAGCTTGGGTGTGTGTTAACATCAACAATGATCTAAATGATCTTTCTGAGAGATTTAACATGTATGACACAGCTGCAAAGCCCTCAAAGTCTTGTTATGCAGTCAACAGGCTATAATCTGATGTTTACGCTGGCAAAGCTATACAGAAATTTTCAATTTAAAATGAGCATTTACACTATACATCTTCCCCATAACATGTTGTAAAGCACGTTTAGATAAATAACACTTGTAAACATCAACAATATAGGAGAACAGCTTCTGCCAAATACATTTTATTCTTCAAGGTATTCAGTTTTAGCTAATTTTTGATCCTCTATTTTATATTTATGTGTGTGTTGATATTGCTTTGTGTTTGTTTTATACTTGTACTTTAATTTGGCATGCTGTTGAAAGGTGCTAGACAAATACATTTGCAATGCTTAAATCAAAAGGGATCAGCACACACGATGTGCTTATATTCTGAAGTGTTTCCGGTCTCTTTTGGCTCAGTGCTGCACCTTGACGCAGTTCTGTGAGAGGATGCTCTGTGGGTGAGATTTTATAACATGAATTGTGTATTTTTCTCAGGTTTTAACCGCGTGTGCTCTCAGGGCGTGCTGTGTATCTCGGACGTGAAGGTTTAAATGTTGCGTCGTCGCTTCAGAGTGTCAGGTTTGTGATGCTCCGTGTCGCCATTGTTGTGGGTTACCTCTGCGGGTTAGCTAGCTGGGACATTAGCCGGGTTGTAAATAAGAACTTCGCTTTGTACTTTTCAAAGTAAGACCCTTAATCGATTAACCTGTTTGTCAATGTTCTGTTAGGCACACGACGCCGAACTCCATAAAAAACCCGCAAATTAACAGATAAATTCTGCACACATTATTTTGCCATTTGCGTTTTAGTAATAAGCAAATGTTGATAAATTGTAGTCTTTCCCCTCTCTTGCTCTACCTAGCTAACGTTAGCTAGCTACTAACGTTTAAATGGGCATTCGTTTGGTTAGTCCTGCGTAGTTAAATTTAATCGGTAGTAAATACTGTCGAGGCCGAATTTATCAGGAGACAGCGCCCATTCAGAAACCTATAAAAGTTTCATCCGATATGCAGGCTGCACGAATTTACAAAGAAAACAATCTTAAATTACTAGGATCAGTAGCGGAATTCGGTGACACTTTTCCCGATCGCTGTGCAGGGTTACTTGCGCTCCCACAGTGAAGGCATATGTAGGGAACGTCATACGATTACCTAAAACTACCTCCAGTTAAACGTCTTTAAATAGTCTTAATGTACGTACGTTTCGGCGCTATTGGGTTGCGCATTTAAATTCTACGCTTTTATTTTGAAGTGTACATTTCCGGATTCAGCCTAGTCCAGTGTTTTTTTCAAAACAGTGTGAGAGCAGCTGATCACTGCGGTGTTTCTGAGCATCATTGTTACCCGAGCAGCCCGTCGCCAGACTCCTCGGACTTCTCTCGTTTCACACTCGTTTTTTTTCCTCGACGACTCTCCTCCTTTACCGAATTTTATTTTTGCGTGCACAGATCCAGGGATTAACACAGAAATATAATCGTTAAATGACTTGCTCGCTCTCGCCCGTCTAGAGGACAGCTGGTGCGTGATAACATCGGGGGGAGCGGAGCGATGCGATGCGATGCGATGCGATGCCCTTGACTTGGAGATGGGGGGGGGCACCATCATCAAATGTACCGAAAGAAGTGACATTGTAACTGTGATCTTCATTGGCAGGGTTGATAGGGATGCGGCGGACCCTCTGCAAGTTAATTTCATCCCTGCCAGCCGCGGAGCAGCAGCGTCCTGCTGAGGGAAGAAGACATTCACTGGAAATGCTGTGCATCTGCGGGGAGCCCTAGCCCTGGAGCTCCGTTGGGCGAGCTGAGGAGGCCTGATCGGTCTCCACCTCTGGATTACATGGTGGCAGAAGGCAAGTGTGCATAATAAACAAACCCAGAGGCCGTCCTGCCCTGCAGATACAATGAAGCTGTGAGTCTACGCTCTCTTTGGTCGACATTGCTGTGTTTGGGCCTTACTGTATTTGTGGGAGTAGATGTACCTATTAATAATACATGTAATGGGCAGCAGCCCCTGAACTGTAAATGTAGGCTTGGAAGTGGGCCGGTTTATTCCTCTAACTCTTAAAGAAAGGTGAGTTTGTGGGAATAATGGCGGACCACGAGAAAGCAGAGTTCTCACAGTCCCTTCAGAAGGAGGATGGGTTTTCCAGCGAGCTGGAGGAGCCAAACATCAAATCTAAAAGTTTGCCTATTTTAAATGAAGGAGCGCCTCAAGAGGAAACCTTACTGGCTAGTTCTGCACGGATGTCCATAACGGCGGAAGAGAGCGCAGAATTTATCCAGCTCCCGGCCAAGACGGAGTCCTTTCAGGCAGAGTCCCCAACAAGAACAAACTACCTGCCAAAGCCGGGGAAGTCGGCGCTGAACAGGCAGAGTTCATACATGGAGAACACTGAGATCCGTAGGAGTAAAAACATGGCGAGAAGGAAGCCCCCGGGGTTTTTTGCTTCCAGGCTGGCTCAGATTAGTCTTCCCAGTAGGAAGTACTTGAGCATCATCTTACAGGACTCTCGCTGTTTCCTGTTCTGCATGTGCTACCTGACGTTCATCCAGTCACTCATGGTGTCAGGCTACCTCAGCAGCGTCATCACCACCATAGAGAAGAGGTACAGCTTGAGAAGCTCCGAGTCAGGCCTCCTCGTCAGCTGTTTCGACATAGGGAGCCTCCTAGTGGTTGTCTTTATCAGCTACTTTGGTGGACGTGGCCAGAGGCCTCGCTGGCTGGCTGTGGGCGGAGTTTTCATCACTGTTGGCGCCGCCCTCTTCTCCTTACCTCACTTCATCTCCCCGGCCTACCAGATCCAGGAGGTCAACTCGTCCTCTGGCAACGAGGGCCTGTGCATGAACAGCAATGGCAGCGGCAGGGACATCACTTCCTGTCCCAGAGACCAAGAGGGCAACGAGCACAACCTGTACGTGGCGCTGTTTGTGATCGCTCAGATCCTGGTGGGCATGGGATCCACGCCCATCTACACACTGGGACCCACCTACCTGGACGACAACGTCAAGAAGGAGAACGCCTCGCTGTACCTAGGTAAGAGTTTGTCAAGGCTGTGAGTTTTGTTCCAGCCAAACCTCTACAGCAGCTGCTGTCACTGAGTAGTTATAATATCTAGTTTGAATATGAACCAATCTGTGACATCAGTTCTGCAGTGATTGGTTTGAATGAAAAACGACAGGTGTTTGTGTAGCAGTGCCTTTCTGTTTTTGTATTTATGCTCTCCTGTTAGAATCAGTTGACGTTCACATCCAGCACAATGTAGCACCTGAAAATTGTCCTCCGAAGAAACTATTTACTGCCCAGTAGACATGAGGAAACGAACAACCCCAGAATACAAAGTTCATATTGGTAAAAGCAGACATTTATGGTTCCTCATATTCAGGAAATCAAGGTCTGGATTGATACTCATCTTCAGAAAGAAGAGTTAACTAAATTCAAGAAATTCAGGATTACTCGGCGCAGTAAACCAGCCACTTGTGGTTCCACGTGACTTTAGCTTTAAGCCCTGGTTTGCTGGTGTTGCAAGAAAGGAGTGTTTCCACTGCAGAATAAAACAAAATTACTTGGCGGCACACGTTTAATGAATGACCACAGATCAGTAACGAGTTCAGTGTGTTTGTTAAGATCTGATTTCCAGCGCGTCGTGGTCCACAATGTTCAGCCATGTCGTACGGACTCGCGACTGTTATGTATTTTTGGCCAAACACATAACAGAAATATCACAAACAAAACAAAAAAATCATATTTCTGATCAAATATGTCTGAATTCACACAGTTTGTCACTGAAGAGGATAGCTGTTTACGTCTAGCTGGCTGCGAGTGACAGATGTAAACTGCACTATGAGGTAGTAAGACTATTTTTACGTCCAAAGAAAAGGTAGATTATACAGCTGTGGTTCTTAAAGTTTTTGCATATGTTTTTGATGCAGTATATTTTGATGTATTATTTTGGCAGAGACTCGGGGCTGCCGTTGTTCCTGAATCCAGTCTGACTGTAGCTGCCGTACCTACAGGCATTTAAAACACTGGACAAATATATTTACTGAAGAACAAGATATCACAAAATTGTATCCAATAGATATAATAAAAATAACCAAAAAACATCCTTTTGAATATTTATGTGATGGAATCTGAACCATTGCACCCGTATGCGGTTGTTGAGCATGCCATTCCAAATCATGAGCGTTAATCTTTCCACCAGATGTTTGGAACCTGGCTGCAGGGATTTGCCCCCATTTTAGTCGCAAGGGCATTAGCAAGGTCCAACACTGATGTTGGGTAATAAGGTCTGGCTCACAGGAGTTCAGGTCAGGGTTCTGTGCAGGCCAGTCAACTTCCACCACACCAAACTGGATGGATTATCATTTTCAAACAGGAAAGGGCCAAATACAAGCTGTGCGCACGAAGTTGGAATCGCACTACTTTCTAAAACATTATTGCATGCAGCCCAAAGACTGGCCAGTCATCCGGCTCTGTCAGCAGCTGTGGGCAATGTTTGACTGCGCATACGTTCACCATTTGGCAGCTGTGTGTTTTTGAAGCTGCAACTGCTGTGAGCATCCAACACTGCATTTGTCACATCACCTAACATCTGACGTTGCTTCAGTTAGGCCCAGTGCTGTGCTCAAAGGCACATCGACAGAAAGGCCGACAGGCAGGAAGTTTGAAAGCAACAATACGGAGTTCCTGTGGTCCCCGTATTTGCCGTGGCCTACATGTCCGACACTTGATCCAGTTAGTTCTGCAGCCAAATCGACTGTGACCTTCAAACTGCCCCCTCCTTCCTTTTTCTCTTTCACATCCTTCCCCAGACGATCTCGCCCCAGTGGGTGCAAACAAGGTAAAACCTAATTAAACCAACAAATGAGAGCTGGGTTATGAAAGAGGGGGAAGGTCTTATGTGCATTCCTGCCTTTGGTAGGGGGGAAAGTAATAGTCCCACTGAGACTCGGCTCAAGCCTTTTTCTTTTTTATAACAACCAGTGTAACAATAAGAGAGATGCTTTGACCAGTGAAGCAGCCGGTTTGTGGTACGATGTCACCTGCAAGGAGAGTGAAATGTGATTGGACACTTTCCAGTGCTTTTAAAAAACAAAACACGATTCCAACAACATGATCTTGTCTCTGTGAACTTATGTTAGTGTCTTATGTATCATATGCTGTCTTGCTTTACTGTAGCGCTGCCTGTAACCTTTTCATGTCCAGATAGTAAACCTGAAACTCCTCATCACACACATGGCCTGTCCTCCAGCTAGTGCTGGAACATAAATGAATATATTGGTTGGTTAATTGTCATGTTAACTTTATCTGCTCTACCAGCCACTTTGGCAAGTAACCAAAAGGTGTTTGTTTGGCAAGACCTGCTTGACCAGTAAACTTTTGTATTCAGTTGCTTTTGTGGCTGATGAATGAAGACCTTTGTTTGCCGGCCTGAACACTTTTGTGGTCTGCAATGGCAGGACTGTGCAGGAGCAGATACTGTTTGGCTGCAGAAGCATGTTGTCACTCGTTTGGTTTAATGGCAGCTGACTCCAGTCACTGGAATCAGGACACCGTCTGTTAACAACCATCACAATTCAGTCCAGTATCCTGAAAAACACAAGTCGGCAAATTCCTGGCAGTTTGGTGCTGGTAAATGTTGTGTAATTGCTATCATTCCCCAAAGTAAGCAAGCTATCAGTTAGAGAAGGTGTGTTTTTTAAATATGTATTTACAAGCTACTTCTCTCCATAAAAGACCACATTTACTTTTTATCTTTTCATAATTTCCATGTTTTACTTTGGTGTTTCTTTTTCTGACAATCAATTTAAATTACACCAAAAAATCTTCTCTTAGCCCAGCGTTCCTCAAATATACATGAAACAAGCACAAATGGAATATTTCCATCGCATTTTCCACCGTTTGACTGGCGCTCTTTTTAGTTACATCACCTCGTTCATCCCTCTTGCTCTGCGGTGCTTTAATAGCACCCGGCTGGAGAAATAGCGCCACCAACTCCTAAAAATGCACATTAATTTGATTAACTTTTGCTGTTTCCCTTGTTTAAAATGCCACCCACAGTAACTTGAAGCGTTTGTTTGCAGATCTGACTCTCCTTCTCTTTTGTCTGACTTGATCTACAGTGTGTCTTGATATTAACCATGAGCTGTGCACAAAGGGCTGACTGTATACAGATAGGCCTCTTATGCTACTTAGCCTACTTAGGTTATTATGTTAGTGGCAGAACATGAGATGAGCGGAGATGGATGGTGTCTTTAGTAAATCTGCAGCCTTACTGTGGATTCAGCAGGAATGCCATCCTTAAAGACCACTGCTGCATTCATTTAGCCCGCTGCTTTATCTCTGCAGACACTTTAAAAGCACAGATTTATCGAGCACTTACAAAAGCAGAGGGGGAATTTGCGTTGCACGCAGTCCAAAATCAATCGGTATCCTTTGTCTGGTAATCCCTTATCAGATCAAAAGGTCTGTCCTGTGGTTTATCTCACCTGCTAATGTTCCAGTTCATCGCAAAGGTGTTGGATGGGGTTGAGGTCTTCTCCCACACCAAAGTGGGGGAAAGACATTTTTTGATGGACCTGGCTTTGTGCACCGGGACTAGAAAGGGCCTCCCTCTCCCGAATTGTTGCTACAAATAGGCAATAAAAATGTATACACACAAAAAAAATAATACATGAGAAACACTGTTTCGGAGCAGTAAAAAGTTCACATTTTAATAAAAGACAAAAGTGCAGTAGAGGGCATCAATCCATAGGATCAGGGGCAGTAGTACTTATTATTATTATTATTATTATTATAATGCAGATAACACTGCTGGTAAAAGTGGTAGTACTACTGCTTCTACTACAGAATAGTTTGCAGATATATCTATATCGGTGTATATATCGGCTGATAAGTAATGCGAAATTGGAGTAGTGATGTGCCAAACTAGGTGTGAATTAATTTGTAAAGCGTCTCCATTACTTTACACACTATGTCCACCAGAGAGCGCTGACGGATCCATGTCAAGATTGGCGTTTGAGATAAGTAGCAAAAAAAAAAACCCCAGTGGATTTCCTCCACCAGTCTTTTTTTTTTTTTCTTCTTCCTGCTATATTTTGCGCTTAAGCGAGTGGAGTAACAAGAGCCGAAGTGAGAAGTAAAGGACAGGGAAGGTCCTAATTTTTTTTTTCTTGTTTTATGCCAGTATGGGTGCAGCACACTTGCTGTCTGCTGTAGCACAAACATTCTGGTCCATTTTGTCCCTGCTGTCTTTCTTTGCGTTAGCCTACATATTCTCATGCCGCAAGGCGTAACAGACATCCATTAGAATAATATTGCTTTGTAACCCCAATAAGGGACGCTCTGTTTGGCTCCCATTTGCTGCAGCCACTTGAAATTTATGTGCCAGCTCAGAGATGAAATATGGTCCTCGCTGGGTTTAACAGCACCAGTTTGTGTTTGGCATGTTACTGCGCTGCATATGTGCATATGTGACCTCCAGAAATGTGGGTTTTGTGAGTTTCTGACAGCTGTTTTTATAATTTAATAAGGAAGGTAGATTCAGACATGTCGACATGTTCCATTCATGTCAACAGGTTTTTCTAAATAAAGGTTTTCTGTCAGGATTCACTTACTACTTTGGGTACATCCATGCCAGTAGAGACATCCAAATTGTGCAGAAGAGACTAAAATTACACTCAACTGTACAGATATAAACACCAGCAGCAATCAACCACCCAAACACCCTTTTCTTGATGAGATATAAAGTAATGTCTGCACGCCTGCTTTCTCAGATTAATCACGGTTGATGAAAGCCTTGTTTGCAACATTGAACTGTGTGAAAGTCCTGTGAAAAGCCTGATGTCGTGTTCATGAAAAACCGTGAACCGCCTTATGGTGTTTTCATTATCAATTGTTTTGTTTGATGCGTTGACTTTGAGTTTGTATAATGTAGATTTCCATGCCTCACGTCAGTCCTAGCATTTGAATGGAAATTGTAGAATGTTAAGCATTTTCGCTCGGTCTGTAACTTTAAACAGTTAATGACTTAACAATTAATCTAATATCAAAACTGCTGTCAGTTCATTTTCTGCCAGCCAACTAATTGTTTCAGCTCCAGAACCTTCCATAATATACAACCTGCAAACTGAAGACATGAAACCCTCACGCACTCTGAGGCTTAGATTGAAATGTTTTCCCTCCCGATGAAGGGCTTCAGATGTTCTTTCAAGCCTCTCGTCCGCTCTCCCACTCCAAGCTACAAAGCAGCTTAACATGTTCATGAGCTTTGGTTATCACGTTTCCTGGTTCATCAGGGAACAGTTCATGTTCACAAATATTGATCGAGCCACGGTCAGCAAGAGTGCGAGTGGAAGGATGTGTCTTCACACCACTCAATTCAATTCGGAGGCCTGTTATCACTTTATGAAGTGAGAAATGTCCTGAGAGTTGGTGGTTCACACACCTGCTGGGGTCACTAATAGCATAATGTATGCACTCATGGTGTTTCCAGGTACTTTGGATAAAAGCATTTACCAAATTAGTTTTCAGGTCATAAATCCATTTGGTCCACTTGCTGCTGAAATTTGCCAAAAAAAAAAAACAAGATTTCCCATTTTGGATGTTGGTCTGAAATTCTATTCTTTGATCAATATAAACCGCTAAACGTTGCACAAGTTGCTGAAACGACTGGTATGTTCATAAGTATGTTTCCATTGGCGTATAATCACCTGAAAATCAGAATCGTTGTGTTTTTGTGTTACCTCTTTTAGAATGAGCCTTTTATATCTACAGAGGGACTGGGTCCTCTTCCACGGAGCCCGCCGTGTCTCTGCAGTAGCCCAGAACAGACAAACCAAACACTGGCTCCACGTACTTTTGCCTTTCGTGTTTTTTTTTTTGTTTGTTTTTTGCGAGATTCAGGCCACCGTAGGTTCTCCTACACGCTCGGAAGGGGAGGGAGAGCAACCTCACTACTAGATGCCACCCAATCCTAGACACTGGTCCTTTTTCTTTTTTTCTTTTTTTTTAAGCCATTGATCAAGAAAAAATGCAGAACAATCATCAACAACAACAAACGCAACTCCAGCTTCACCATGACAACTGTTCCTCCTCAGCCAAGTGTAAAATGTTTTTTGCGGCCTCCACTCTGGTGTTTTATGCACAAATTGAAAACAAGGATAATGCCTTCATGAAAAGGATTTCATGAAGGCAGGGAGTCTGATGTTGGCGTTGGCAGTCCGTTGGGAAGTTGTGATGAGACAGTGCTATGTCAGCAGGTTGCCATGACAACACCCGTCATCCCATAACATTTCATTGTGTCTCGCCATGGTCCGGCCTGGCCTCGGCTCTGTCTGTCGGTCTCCAAGCTCTGCATCACACAGCTCCTCTCTCAGCATTTAGTCCTGCTGTCGTGTGCGTGGGATGGTGAAAAATAAATATAAAATACAGCTGCAGCTTTGTAGCGTTCAAAAAGCTGTATGTCACAAATGGCAGCTGGCAAAGAGCTCATGACCCGTCCACATAAAACTGGGCAAGTCCAATCCTGATTTATGTGAAATGGACTGAAAGCTTACAAGCTCTTTTCTCGTTAATTGAGGTCACATCTTTTTCGAGGCTCTTGAAAAAATTGAACATGCAGCCATTTGAAAAATTACATGTTATATTTATTAGCAGCAGTGACTCTCGCGCAGCGTTTCCTCTAATTTACATCTGCCATCAATCTCTCAGCCTCGATCTCGGCCGTGTTGTGGTATGTGTCGCTGGCCCAGCAGGTCCGGAGTCATTAAATCAGGCTTGTAGAGAGGCAGATGATTACAGATGCATTTGGTTTGTTTGGATTATGTGTATGATGGTGATGCAGCACGTTGCTGAGGGTATTATAACATATTGGCATTATTACTGTGTATTATATAGACATTATTATAATAGAAGGTTGCCTCTCAGTTATGTGCACAGATAGGAAGAAAACAGTATAAAAGGAAAAATGACTAATTAGCTGCCTGCTCACCAGAAGAGAAGAGCTGCTTTTTCAGGCAGTAAAATATGACTCACAGCACAGTTCAGAATGTGTTTTACCTTTGGCCGGCTCTACCTGCATCATATAAAAAGGCACGCTGTGTAACTTCAGCACACTGGATGGCAGTTATGCAAAGATCAGGACACACGAGACAACGAACGTGTAAAACTTGACCGACGTTGGCTTGTGGTTTTTAATGACCCACACCACATGCAAAAGGTGAGCAAGAGGGAGACCTCTGGGATCAGGAATGCCAACCGTCATGGTGTTGGAAAATGCCACTGGGCACGTTGTAGAGGATGCCAAACTGGGTAAAAACATTCCGACATGCAAGTCTTTCTTTCTGTGGCGGCCTGAGGCATCCATGGTCACAAAATTGGTGGGCCCCGCATATACCAGTCTTATGTAGGTATGTTTTTCATGCACTTGTTATACGTGAATTTTTTGTTTGTGCATGGAAGACATCAGACATAGATGTTATGGGCATCCACTCTGCTAAAACGCATAACTGCAACATCCAAACTTCTTAAATGTCAGATGTTGTCCTAACACGAGCAGCCCATAAAAGGGCATAACCTAAAATACATTAAAACTAGCATGGTTTTAAAAATAAAATTAAATCAGGAACGCTCTAACTACAGAATAAATAGAGAAGCTTACTTAAAGTGCCAACTTTGAACACGTCAAAGTTTTGGGTTGGTTTCAAAAAAATTAAGATTCAGCACTAGCCTTATATGCATATACTGTAAAAGCAGAAATGTGAAGCGGATTGTATTGGATTACTTTTCCTGGATTACTTCAGTAGACGTAGTCTTTAATATACTCTCATAGAGGTTGTTGATGGACATTTTCTTCTGCTCATTTCATACATTTGCTTAAAACTTATTTTAATAGAAACATAATGTCTCTCGCTACCTTCTTCTGTCCTGTCCTCTCTTTCAAACCGTCTACCCTCTCGATCTCTTGTCGTCTCTCCATCTCCACGTCTTTCAGTTTGTCCCCCCCCCTCATTTCTCACGTTGTTTCTGGCTCCTCATATCTCGGCGGTGCCTGGTCATCTGCCAAGTCATCCTTTATCCCTCTGCTGATGGTCTGCGCATCACATTGCGTAACACGGCAGCCTGCTAGCTGAGGGTTTACCCTCTTCTCCTGCTAGATAAGGAATTATCCACGATACCGCTGGGTCCCCTTGGAAAGCCCAAGCCCTCAAATCCCATCTCTATGCTCCATCATCCTGGGCTCTGGCTATCCCAGTCAGATGATGTAATAGTGGAGTGCAGGGTCAGAATGATGCTCTGCAGATGAGCAGCCGCAGTGCTCGCGCCGGTGCTGGGATTTTGTGGAATATCTTGGTGTTTTGATGAGGAAAGTCAAGAGAGTTTCATTATTTCTCTGAGGGGGTGATTTCTGAGGAGTATTGGGGAGTTAAATGTATAGATCAGTTTTCATGCATTAGGGCTGTATATGACTTATTTTCCAATTACTGTTGACTTTATTTGACTATTTCATAATGTTTAATCGTTCTGTCGCCAACTCCCCAAATATTAGGATTTGCTGGCCTACTCTTTTCATTTAATCGTAAATGTAATGCCTTTTATTTTGGGTTTTTGACTGTTGAAGAGGTCACCCTGGGAAACAGTGATGGGATTTTTTCTATTTTTTTTTTTTGCATCATAAAGAATAAGTGATAGATCATCAAATTCATTCATTCATAATGAAACTAATCATTGCAGCTTTAATTGTGTTATCAATAGATTATGTATTTTTTATATATATATATTTTTTTTTTTTAGTGAAGAACCCGTGTTGTCCAAATGAATGATTCTAAGCAAATTCTAACTAAAAATCAGCTAATTTAAGTCACACGTTTATAAATGAAACAAAGTCACAAAGATAAATGTCAGAAAGTAAGTGAACCGATTTGCTCAAATGCTAAAAGTGATACATGAAAAGCAAAAACAAACTGTCAAAAAAACCCACATTAAATTAAAATTTGCAAACGGTAACTAAAACAAAACTATTGTATGGAAAAGTCATCGATTTTTGTCTCAAGAAAAATCTACCATGTGTGTACCACACACTCCGTAGAGAACAATTCTCATTATTCAGTTTGTCTGTGGACATGGCAACAACCAGTTGACTTTCATTATAGGCGTGACAACACCAGAACAAAATAAATGTAGTGTATTATTCCAAATAACAGAATGTCCCCACTATTAGCCATGATAGCTGTTCATGCAGTACTAGCAAGTTGTCATTTAATTTTGAAAGTACAACATTGGTGATTTTAAATGCATGAGATGTCTTTGAAACCACCAGAGCTCCGAGTGAGCTCCCAGGACAGTTGGGTAACGTTCAGTCTGGTCCAGCGCCTGGCCCAGCTTTGAGTTTTTAAGTCACGCCACTGGACTTTTCTGTTTGCTTTCAATTCCAGCCAAACACTTTAAGATGTTAATTCCCTATAATCTGAGAAATCGTATTCTCAGTCATATGACCCATGTGCACACACAGCCTTTTGTGCCCAAACCTTAATGCTAGATTAGTTTGCGTTGCATAAGGGTTAAAGTTGGGCACTGAGTTTGGATAATTGAATAACTTTGGCGCAGAAGTTGACATACAGATGTTCTCCTCACACAATTCCTGCTAAAATCATGTTTGTAAGACAAACACTCCAGAAAGTTGTGATCAGGAGTACACGACTGTAGCACGGTTGTGTAGAAGAAACTGTTGTCACCCGGGTAAATGCTGTGATTACATGTGTGTTTTCCTGATCACCCCTTTGAGTCTGTGCAGGAAAAAGAAGGATGATACCGAAAGAGTCAAGTACTGAGTTTGAAAAAAAGTCTTGTGGCAGCAACTCTAGCAAGTAGCCAGCAGATATTTTGAGTATATCCTAAACGGTCAGGTGGATTAAGAACTTACAGTAGTATAAATCAAATATTAAATTAAAAGTAACGTTGTTGTTGTTGTCCGAGCTCATTAAAACTACATTTATTCAAATTTTTGATTTGAACATTGAATGAAATCTGCCTGTAAAGTGAAAGGGGCCCATATCGGAGCAAAATATCACCAACTCTGCAGCTCGATTAGCCTCCATAGTTTTGGCTTTATGGCACTTTTACCGTTTTTGTTGTTCACACATGTTCACATGGTTGAGAGACTAGCTGGTGAGGAAAGTGGAACATGTAGCAGCTGAAGAGTAAAATATTTCCGTCAGGAGTTGGTGGAGACCAAACGAGAGCTAAAAGGAGAGTACATTCAGGTGGATGCACCCACAACTCCAGTTGGATGATAATGTTGCTCTGGGTCTGCTGGAGTTGGAAGAAGGCAGTTGTTTTGCTTAAAGACAGTAATATGTGTTGACTTTTTGTGTCAGCTTGTTTTGGTGTGTTTTTTTTAATGCCCTTTAGTGACCGAGAAATTGATTATTGCAGCTTTTGAGCACTCTTCTCTTTTCTCCCCTCCTCTCCTCAGCTATCATGTATGTGATGGGAGCGCTGGGTCCAGCTGCTGGTTACCTGCTGGGAGGAGTCCTCATCGGCTTTTACGTGGACCCCAAGACTGTCGTCAACATTGATCAAAGCGACCCCCGCTTCATCGGCAACTGGTGAGAACACTGAAGATGTTTTTCAGTACCTTAGTTTGGACATTATAAACATGTTCTCTTTCAATCAAAGGTCTAGTGATATTGCTTATTTATTTACTATTGAAAACGCAGTGAGCCACACTGTTCCGTTACCATGAACGCACACGTACTGTGTCCTTTTTATTTTGACTCAATCCCACAACCCACCAAATGGGGATTCATCCGCAGCTGAAAATAGTCCCCAAAAATGCATTTCCTCTCATTGGAGTGACGCTGAGTCCCATAAGGTAGAGGCATCAAAAACCAAAGTTATTCCAAATTGCTCAATTCATCAGTGTTTAATAAAGTAATTTGCCCAATTAAAACGTAGTCTTAAGTTAGAAGATTTAGCAGATTTAGATCATGAAATATCACGTCATATCTGATGTCACCTTTCGATGCTCTGCACTTTTCGATGCTCGATGCGAAGGACACATTGTGATCAGCACTGAGGCTGCATACCGATCCCTAGTTGAAGCTAATTTTGGAGGGAATTTGGGATCTTTACTCAATGTTAAATGTACTATTTTCTCATTATGCAAACTGTAATGTCTTAATGGTGGATGTCTCAAAACCTCATAGGGTAATATAACACGAACAGAGACGTCTGTGTGTGGAGTCTGGATCTTCGGGATCTGGTTCTGCGCAGTCTGGATGCCAGTCTGGTCGAGTGGATGCGGACAGCCTGCTGCTGCTACTGTTATTATTAGTGTAGCTGTTGTTGTACTGCTAATACTATTGGTTGTTTATTTTAAAATCAGTAACATTATTAATAACTGCCATTGAATTGAATCCCCTTCCCCAAAAGTAAACGTAATGGGACTCTATAAGGGCAGAATACGACTTGTTTCTACTCGTTTCTGTGTTTTTAAAAGTGTGATTATTGAAGCTGGTTTCAACTTTTTAGTGAATCAAGGAGAAAACTGCAATCTGTAAAGACAATCAATCACATTTGAACTCACACTTTACAAACCAATAATCTACCAAAAGTGCAGCATTACTATAAATATATATGCACATTTGCTCTTTACATCACGTTACTTCTGTTTATCCTTTCTGTAACTCTGTTGGCATGTGTGAGTGGGGTTAGTCATTTATTTACAGCTCTGTGATGGCGTCCTCCGACAGCATAACCAGTGACTCACTAGCTAACAGCCACAGGCTTCCTACATGAATTATAGGTGATGGTAGCAGGAAGAGGATGGATGAGTGTACCAGTGATTTTACTCAAGCCTGACTTCAGTCACTTATTTATGTGCACATTAATGAGGCACATCTTTGATGGCGTGGAGTGCCTCATCCATGACTGATTCATTCGAATTCACCTCTTCATGGAACTTGTTTGACTGTTTTTTTATTTAAATCCTCCCTCCTCTCGTCTAGGTGGAGTGGGTTCCTGCTGTGTGCCGTGGCCATGCTGCTGGTCATCTTCCCCATGTTCACCTTCCCCAAGAAGCTCCCGCCCCGACACAAGAAGAAGAAGAGGAGGAAAAAGCTGAGCCTGGATGACCTGTCCAGTGATGACGATGTCCTCAAGGAGAAGAGCAACAACAGCAAGGGCCAGACGGTCACCTCATCCATGGGCTTCGGACAGGACATCAAAGGTACCAGAAAAATACTGCGACGTGTCACAGAGGTCTTTAAAGTTGACATCATCGGAGGTGTGAGCCGAGCGTTGTTAAAAGAGGCGGTCTGGTCTGCGGTGGATTTCTCATTTGTATCTATATTGGAGAAATCCACCACACGATATCTTTATGATCATGTGAGGACAGAAGGGGCTCTGTTTGGAACACATAACATCTTAACAATAACAAAAAAAATTAAACTTTTCTTTCTGTCAACTGACCACCTTCTCCTCTTTCAGATCTGCCCAAAGCAGCAGTGAGGATCCTCAGCAACGTGACCTTCCTGTTTGTCAGCCTGTCCTACACGGCAGAAAGCGCCATAGTCACCGCTTTCATCACCTTCATCCCCAAGTTCATTGAGTCTCAGTTCGGCATCCCGGCCTCCAGCGCCAGCATCTACACCGGTGAGCTGAATTACACACCACATTGTATCAAAGCAGCAAGACACATTTTGCCAATTTACCTCATCACCCGATCAAATGTCTGAGAAACCGTTGTCTTGTTGTCGCCTCCTCATTCCTACCCTTACTGCCCCCTTTAGATATTGAGTCAGAAATGGGATTTATTTCTCACAAAACGCTCCAATTTGGGGGGTATTTAAGCATCTTAAAGACAAAACTGCTTCCCTTCTTTTCCAAACTCCTCTTTAATGGCTCTACAGCATCACAGACAGGATGCAGACAGACCAGAGTATTTATACAACACCCAGGACTTTAATTTCTGCCAGTTCAGCGCTGCTCTGCTGGTTTTTATCTTCGAGCAGAGCAGGGGAGAGGCTGTAGGCCCAGAGCTGCAAGCTAACACGCATTAATAATAAAGAAACTGCTGGTCTTCAAATTAACAGGGCACCTGGGACTCGGAGCACACTCACAATCACATGCTGAAGCACATGCATGCTTAAACAGGCATATAGGCTTAATACATTAGATCCTCACACACAGCATGTTAACATACTAACTGTACGCATGTTAGAAAGCTAAATTGTATACATAAAACATTTTTTAAATGCTAATTGTGAGCTTTACAACATGCTAATATTCTAAAATGCTAAAAGTTTCATCCAATAGTTAACATGGCTACAGTTGGCATGTTAACATTCTAATGTTGTTATGTTGACGTCAGGTTTTCCTTTAGCCGAATGTTAATGGTAATGGCTGAAGCTGAGAGTCTAGCTTTTGGGTTTGATTGCTGGTGTCAGAGTGCATCATTAGTCACACTTGTAGGTACTGGGAGTCATCTGAAGTCTGTTATTGATAGCTGAAGTTTTTAAACACGGAACAAACACATTTTACCAAATAAAATCTTAATTTCCATAGCTTTGGTAACCTTTTAGTCATACTTGCGTTGGTAAGATTACGTCCAAAGAATCTCCACCTTGGAAGACTTTTGTAATCAGAGGTGTTATCTTTTTAGTGTTGAGGAGCATAACTGTCCCAGCTGTAGGTGGAGTGGGCTGTGAAGTCTGTGATTTTAAAACTGCCATTCATTCATATTTTTATATTGTGCCAGCTTCTAGTGGGTGAAATGAAACTATTCCTGCTCAAGGACGTGTGAAGGTCACAGTAGCCCAGTTTGGTATCTGTTGTTGTTTTAGGAGGAGAGTATGATTTGTGATTTGGCAGCTGAGTGAGAGCAAGGCACTACTTACCCACCTGCCAGGATTTGTGGTTCTATTCCCTCAGCACAATAAGTATGATACGTGTTGGCTTGTTTACAGTCTTGTCCCATTGCTTAGTATTTTGAGCTGGACTCTTTTCCAGTGGCAGGCTTTGAGTCTTTATGCATCATGTTCAGTTCATGAAAGGGAGATGAGAGGTCTAATGACGCGTCTGTCTCATCAGATTGTACTCTTGTGATTGGTCAAGCTTTTACCCAGTCAGACCTTTCCTGGAAAGATCCATTTTTGTCACTTAACATTTGGCCAAGGAGTTCCTACATTTTCATTTGGGTGTCTCTGAATCCTGAAACCTGTCCCCTTGGCATAAATTTGTCTTACAGAACCTTTACCTTGCTTGTCCACGTTACACATTACAAAACAGAAAGAAATTCTAAGAACAAGCAAGGTTTAATTGGTTTGGAAATATTGTTGTAAATGTCTGTATCCAAGGGACACTCGGAGCATCACATTGCACCAATTCAATCAATACCTTTTTTTTTTATCAGCATTTAACTTACCGTTGAACACTGATTTTAGAAAATAAGGAGTGAATCCAATATCATGCTTTTTGAAAATATAACAGACTAGAATTTGCTCTGAGAGAAATTACTTGACTATTAATACCAGTGAAATAATGGCCGTAAACACTGATTTGCACAGGACACAACATTATCTAACATCTACTGAAAAGGCACTAGCTGCCTGGGTCAGAGGCTCCACTTCTTTCAGGGCCACCCACGCTAAAAATGTGTGCAGTCATGGTAAAGCGAGGCTGCTCCAGAGGAGGCACTTTCTTGAGGATTTGTCTCGACATCGAAGAGAATGTGAAGGCTGCAAAGACCCCAGTTTGTGTACAGTACAATTTTACAGCTGATTCCATATGTAAAAGTAGAACTTGAAAGTAAGACTTTGGAAGAGAGTAGACAAACTGCTTTGCTTACAAAACAGGGTAAAGGTGTTTTGTAGCTTTATAATAAACATCAGTATTTTTCATTTCCCTTGCTGTGGTAGGTCAGGTAAGTTCTGAATGTCTTGTTCATTACAGGATAGAACTCAAATGTATTGAGAAGCTCTTGTAAACATCCCAAACATTTTAGAATATTTCCACTTGATGTAGTTGTGCAGCCATGACAAAGATTATAGATTTAGATATGCTAGATGCTGCCGGATTTTTCCTCTTCCTTCCTCCTCCTGTCTGCCATTTGGTGCCGTGCAGGTAATGCACAGTGGGTTTGTTTTCTGAAAACAGCTGCCTGTTGCTGAAAAAGGCCCCAAAACCAAAACTGTGAGCTGAAAATGGTTAAAGTTTCAGGCAGGTTTTCTGTGGGTTCATCGGTGTGAGCGACACCAAAGCTATTTGATTCATTGTTAATATAGTAAATAGTGATTTGTTGTTTTTAAGCTGTACAAGGGACATAAAACCTAAGGTACGTTCTCATTGAACCAAATTTCTCTGCCGTTTTTCATGTTTCTACACCACATACAAGTAGCTGACTAGCAGTAAGATACATTGAATTAAAACAGTTTAATTCACTAAATGATGTATGAACAAAAGAGTTCTATGAATTTCAAATATGTGCCTGTCTCTTCCATTCCCCCCAGGTGTGATTATCGTGCCAAGTGCCGGCGTGGGCATCGTCCTGGGTGGCTACATCATTAAGAAGCTGAAGCTGGGAGCTCGCGAGTCAGCCAAGCTGGCCATGATCTGCAGCGGAGTCTCCCTGCTCTGCTTCTCAACGCTCTTCATCGTGGGCTGCGAGAGCATCAACCTGGGAGGAATCAACATCCCCTACACCACCGGGTGAGAATCTTCTGACTGGGCAGGTGGAGTTCAGGTAGGCGGTGGCATCACTGCTGACGGAGAAGAACCACGTCACCGCAGCGTTGGAGGCAGCCTGCTTTGTGTCTAATCTGAATTGATCATTTACTCTGCGTGTCGAGTGGCTCGTGTGTGGTTTCCACAGCGATGCGAGTGTGGAGGACGGAGGGAGGCAGTCAAACACACTCAAGGGATAAAAGAGAGAAGGAAAGCAGAGATGCAGGCACAGATAAAAGATAAAGAGTCGGAAATGCTGAAGGAAGAGAAAGAGAAATGGCCTTAACAATCATTGTAACATGAGCTCAACGCATCCCTCTCCTTTGTCAGGTCTTATTCTCTGTCCAAGCCTGTAATGTTGAACCAGGTAAACACACCTGATGGATGTCCTCTTTCAAACCACCCACATAAAGGTGACTTCACCAAATTCGTTAACATAAAGATCGTGAATAGGGCTGTGTATACTTAACCTTACTAACTTTTAGACTAGATTTTATTTCAACAAGCTAAACGACAGAATAGGTCGTTTGCCAGTGACTCCCAAAACTACATGGTAACAATAAAACACGTGGTTAATGTTGTGAAACGGTCGCAGTTTGGTTACATTTAGGCACCCAATTTACCAGTACGGAGCCCCTCTGGGGCCACATGATAGAAAACATTTTTTTATTTTGTAATATGAGCACGGGTTGCGTTTTTTTCTACACAGCAGCATCCGGAGCGGACCATTACACACATGTATGCATTTGAGCATTCTACACGCTTATCTCGTGCGAAGGGGGGTCATTTCTAAATTACATGAGGTCTCCTGGTAGGGGAATTAGGTTAATGAAAATTAATCTGCAACTTCTTCGAGTAATCGATTATATTTTATTTATTTTTCTTTTTAATGGTTTCAGGAATTTTTCAAGCAAAATTGCCTAATATTTGTTAGTTCTAGCTGCTGAAATGTGAGGATTGGCTGATATGCTTTGTCATAGATGATAGTTAACTGAATATTTTGGGATTTTGAAGAGTTCACCTTGGACTGTGTGGAATATTTATAGGCATATTTCACTATAAAAAAAAAGATATTCACATTTTATTGACAGAATGACCAATTGATTAATCAAGAAAATTAAGCAGCAGATTTATTGATAACCACAATTACGACGTTAATACTCACTAGAGCACCAAATATGGATTCATCCACTACTGTAAATAGTCCCCAGCAAATGCATTACTGTATTTCCTTCAGTATTGAGTAACATTTACTTAAAAAATACAGTTTAAAAAAGAAAACTATATATATTTGAGTTTGTCTGAACCAATGGGAGGGTAGAGAAGTTGGAAAAGGATCGAGGAAGACTGACACGTTATTGTTGTTGTTTTTTTTTCTTTTCTTTTTTTCCATTGACGATATAAAAAAAATATATAGAAAAATGGCGTCCTTGTCTTTTAAACATGAAGTATTCAGGCTAGTTAAATCAAATGGCGTAAAGCAAATGCAATCGAACCTTTTGGTATGAAAAAAATATCCAGTGTCTGTCTGCACTCTCATGCCACACGCCTGTCAGGTCTCATTCCAAGAGCAAACAGGGTCCTTTTGAAAGCTTTCACAGTCATCAGAGGACAGCCGTTTCTCGTATTAAATAATTTCCCAGTGTCTGGTAGTTGTTATCGCCCCATCTGTGGCCGATGTCGGGCAGGAAGTGAGCGCAGGAGAGCAGATAGCGAGCCAGTAAACGGAGGCGTTTTGGGCAGAGCGTCCCTGAGAACGATGGAAAAAATCCAAGGACAGCTTGAAAGAGAGGATCTTTTGGCTGACCGCCCTGCTTTCTCTCTCTCTCTCGCTCTCGCTTCTCCCTCTTGTCTTTTATTTCCATCGCCCTTCATGCCCTCCTCTGTTCATCGTGGTTTCTGTTTCTTTAGTGATCTTTTCCTTTCGATATCCTCTTTGTCTCATTATCTCATCTCTCCTCCACCGTTCTTTCAACTCCTACTTCCTCCTCTTCTCTTGTGCTTTCCTTGGTCCCTTCCGTCTTGTTTCCACATCCGTCTCTCCTCCATCATCGTCCCTTTTCTTCCTCTCCTTTCTCTTTCTCTTCATCCATCTCTTTCCAACCCTTCTTTATTCTACCTTATCCTCCCTCATTTCCTCTTTTATTGTCCATCTTTCATTTTCCTTTTTTTTTTCTTGACAGTTTTTTGCTTCTTTTTCGGGGTATTAAACTTGTTCACTGTTTTGCTTGCCATCCAGTTCCTTGAGTTGGGTTGCACAGAGATTAAAACGAAATGCTGTGCTTCAGTTCTGAATATGTTGTACCTTCACATCGCACAGCTACCGTAGATAACTTTTAA
This sequence comes from Gadopsis marmoratus, assembly GCA_036023855.1. Lineage (NCBI taxonomy): Eukaryota > Metazoa > Chordata > Actinopteri > Centrarchiformes > Percichthyidae > Gadopsis > Gadopsis marmoratus. The sequence goes on from JAVQJF010012172.1 coordinate 23,656, forward strand.
GTATCATTTTACCTTTTCAAGGTCGGCTGTAGCAAGGGGCAAGGGTGGGCAGTGCCCACCCAAACGAACGTCTTGCCCACCCAATCAAAAACTCCAATTTGTTTTTTTTTATGTCACAGAATTAATAAATTTCGATACGGTTTCGAACTTGTGCTCTCATTGGGTGGGCAGCCTACAGCCCGCCTACAAAGTCACGCAATTCCCCTTATGCTGGCTTTTCGAGAACGTTTCTCTCAGTCCGAAGGAGACCAAGTGCCACTAACGAAAGCTCAGTTTGACCTACGTTTTGCATTACATTCATTTACTGGACCAAAATCGCACAGCAAGTGATCATATTAATCGATCTTCCGCATCATGTTAGAGTTCGTTCTCCACACTGGCACGAGCTCTAACCCCCTTTCGTCGCACCATGTCGCATGAAAGGAAGAGGAATTTGGTGATCTTGGCCACGAAATATCTAACACAAATAGCTTAGACATGGAAGAATGTGTTCAAATGTTTGCCAAGGGAAACAGGAGACTGATGTTATAAATAGATAAATGAGGGGTAAAGAATTGTTTAGGGGAAAAAAGAGAAAAAAAAATAGTTTTATAACATGTTCTGACTTTGCACTGTTGAATTATATGTATTTCAGTCAGGACAATTTACGATATGTTTATAATCTACACAAACAATTTCTTGCAATATCCTACATGGTAATACATTGAAGTATAGCGTCAAGGGTCTGCTGCTCTGATTGCTTCCC
>JAVQJF010012174.1:0-62367 GCA_036023855.1 Gadopsis marmoratus
ACACCATCCAGGCTGCCTGCCAGCATCAGAGCAGTGTTAAAGTGAATCCAATATGCTTGGTCAGGGTGTACGCTGCTCTAGGTGGTGTGTTCCTGTGGGAGACAAAGGGAGCTAATTGATTCAACTCTCAGCTCCCTGAGAGACGGGCTAAATCCGCTGTATTAGTACAGTCATGGTCGGAGTGAAAAGAGATCGGGGGAGGCCAGACGGCGGAAATGACAGGTCCACGCCGGGCTTTTAAATAAGACGAGAAAACTAACAGAAAATGTGACCTTTTCTTGATTTCCCAAGGTTTTCCTAAGGTAAGTGCAACTCGCTGTCTTGCATATCCGATCTAGTGCATCATCAGCACGAGCTGCAGCGTTGCAGAGTCACTCTGGCAGCTTTAATGTACACAGGTGGTCTTAAATGCTGTCAGACCAGACCAAGAGAGCCAGGAACACAGAACATCAGCAGCGGTTTAAGCTGGTGCAGAGGCCAGCTGGTGATGGTGAGGTGGGCCTAGTCAGAGTTTCTGATTAAACTTGCTGACCAGCACCTTTTCAACCAGCCTGACCAACCGGATGTCAGAAGGCCTATAAAAAAAAAAAAAAAAAAAAAACCAGCCCAGACCAATAAGGGACCAGGGCTCTCCTCTTCACAGCCAGCTGATGGAGCGCAGAACCAGGACAAGAGGCAGACTCCCTCATCTGTGTGTGAGCCACTTCTCCAGCCCCCAACATGGGCCGTCCATAAGTTTCCACCTCTCCGAGCTCCCTGCGGGGGTTGCGGGCATTTTGACATTTCAAGCACGCGCACACGCACACACACACACACAATTATCGGAGATGCGCCACAGCCGCAGCTCGGAGGAGCCTCCGGCAGGCGGTCAGCACCGCTCCACCAGAACCTCCACAGACCACGTCACCACACAGGCACTGAAAAAACTCGGGGCAAAGCCGCCGCGAACGTGTCTGAGAAGTGAGTGAGTGACAGCGCGGAGCCTTGCCTTGAAATCCGAAGAGGAGCGCGACGCCGGGGATCCAAACGCTGTATATCCAGAAGTAACGCATGGCGTCCTGGGGATCGGCTCCGGGCAGCTCGGCGCTCCTCCAGACCAAACTTGGGGGCGGTGGGCGGTGGGTGGGGGTCTCTCCTGGCGTCGGGGTCGGCGTCCACGCGGGTGGTGTTCTTGACCTCGGAGGTAGCGAGCTATCCTCGGGAAATAACGCCTCAAAAAAAAGAGGGGAACGAGCTCAGCAGCAGCCGACGCGGACCGCACAAGTGCAGGAGGAGAACCAGACGCCGGACCGCCGCGCTGCTCCGTCGGGCTACAGCCTGGCCTGCCGCGCCATCTAGCGGCCCCGCGGAATGTGCACAGAGGCTCGGCGTTAGCCTGTTGTTCCAGCAGAGCCGACGTGTCTCGACTCAATCAAGGTTAATTGAGGTTGCCATGGAGGCGCCTTTTCAAGGAGCCCCATCCCGACCGCGGTCGGTAATCGGTTACTCGAAAGTCGAGCGCAGCGGATGATATTACCGTCAATTCAAATTAAATGGCGGCGTGTAACATTGTCCGTCCCACGAGGAGTTAATTTGCTCTGAGTTGGGACAATAACACGTGCATCATCATTCCCGTGTGCAGGGATCATTTTCAGAACCGGTTGCAGATGAATGCATTCTGCCTTCGTTTACTCTGAATGTCTTGGTAATGTGTTTGCGTCTCAGAGTCATTTTGAAAGAGGCGTCCGTGATCAAATATTCATTAATGACTACCAAGTGATTTGTAACCCATAAATATTTCAAGTGGAGCCGAGTTGTTAAGCACTGTTTACCATTGTGAGAGGGAGTTTGTTTTTTTTTGGGGGGGGGGGGGGTTGCTGTCAGGTGCCGAAGCAGCTTCTTGCTTGTGATGCTCTGCTGCATTACAGATGGCATCATGGTTACAGTCAGCAGCAAGCTGGCCCCTCTGCCACTGTCAGAGCGGCCACGAAGTATTCCATCGCCACCACGTTGACAGGCTTTACCAGGGTCATGCATCCAGGACTAGTGGCCTGGGGGTGTAGGCGGTGGAGGAAGGACCCAAATGTAGACAGTGTCGTGGGAAACAGGGGTTTTATTGAAGGATAAACTAAGAAGCACTTACAAACGGTAAGGCGGATGCAAAGAAGTGAAAGTCCAAAACACCATAAACCAACGCAGAGAGTCCGGGTGGGGAAACATACAAAGGACCACAGAGAGCCCGCAGGGGGACACACTGACATGAACTGAGTGACACAAAGGAACTGAACCAGGCTGAGTAGACATGACAGTAACGAGGGAACACAGGACAGGTGAACACTGGGGGCGGGTGAAACCAATCAACAATCGGAGACACACAAGGGCAAAGGTCAGACGGGAAACTGACTCAAACACAGGAGAAACGAAGCTGTAACCCACAAGACCAGAAGTACACAGGACCCGTGGCAGGAAACAGGAATCAAACGCTCGCACGTACACAGATCACGACAGTAGAAGTGCACTCACTGACCCAGAGCTTTGGCACCTCGCATTATATCATACCAATAAACATTCACATTATAGTGCGTATTGCCAAATGACAGGCTGAAAATATTAGGGTGACCCAAGTCAAGGACATGCAGCAGTTGCGATGATGGCGAGTCAGTGTAAGGTCTTTTAATGACATAAGTTAGTACAGACTGAGACAGCAAAGGTCCACACAGTGTGCATGCTCCTAATGGGAAATTCCAATTAATTCTTGCTACAAGCAAGTCAGCCAGATGGAATTGCCCTTCCTTTTACCAAGTGCATATTTGTTGCAAAGTAATTACAAGAATTAGAGGTGGCCATGTTATTCGCACTGTTGACACACTTTGTGCTCGGATCTCAGCTTCTCGTGAGCAGGCGCTGCCCCCAGGCCCGCCTTTGGAACTTCGACTCGTGTAATCATCTGCCGGGTGATATCAGTCAAGATCCTGATCCACCACGAGGGACGGGCAGTTATTTGAATATGTGGAGGGAAATAATGAAAACTAACACAGTAATTGGAGGCTAAATTGGAAAGTTTGAACATTAGCCTCTGTAATGAGGCACGGTTTCCATATGTGATTTCACATTTGGGCTGTCGGAGGGCTAATACAGCTGCTCTGCATAAAGCCTCCAGAATATCTGCAAAGCTTTACTTAAACCAAGTCATTTTCTGTGATCTTCAGTTGCCAGATATTACCCATGCAGCTGAGGGGCCCTCGAGCAAATCACTGACTCTCTACCAGCTACGAGTGAGCTTTTGTGTAATTATGAGCGCTGACATTTCCAACATGTTACTGTCTTTCTAAGCCATACAGTCTTCCAGCAGTGGCTTTGATCTGATTTTTTTTTTTGTTTTTTCAGGCATCTGGATCAGAGTCTTCCTCGTGAACACACTGATGGGCACTTAAGCTGAGGATAGATTAAATCACGCAGGGGAAATGGCAGTGCGTGACCGTGCAACCATGCCCTTTAGTGAATATCACTGTCTCTGTGGAGTCCAGGGACGTCCTTTCAACGTATCTTGGCCTGATGGTCCTGCAGAAAACAAGTTATTTTCAGGTTTAGGAAGTAGAACAAACCAGTAGCCCCATTCACAGAGACTCTTACATATTGCATGACTTGCAGCTTCTGAGCTCCCCTGACCTCTTCTCCGACTGAGAGACAGCTCTGGCCTCACGGACCCAATTGGGCTGCATTTCCACTCTGTTTGGATGTGATGCAAGATTTCCCTGCAGGATAACTGTCCTCACTTTCAGTAACAGGGCGAGGACATGGGCATAGATGGATGGATGGATGGATGGATTTGGTCATTCACAAATTTGGCTGTCTTAACGGATGGTGTGTCTGTGTTTTTGCTGCACCAGCTGCGAATTTACATTTGAACTTGGGTCTCTGCAATATGCTACACTTTGAGAAGCATGACGCTCATTTGCATAAAAGAGTCATTCCCAATTTCTCTAAATCATACTCAGTACACATACAACACTGGACTCGTTTTTTTTCTCTGTAGAGGCGTCTTTCTTGAGGCTTGCTGGGTCCCGTAAGGAGAATGCATTGTGGTTTGGCGACAGCAGAACGCAGCAGTGAAATGTATTTTCCAAGTGACAAATACTTAATAATTCAGAGAGCATGAGAGAATGTGGTACAACACTTCTCCAAGAACACAGTGTACAGTAGCACTGAACATTTACCATCAGTCAGTTGGTAAATGTTGGAGAGCTGTAGGGCGAGTCATGAATTATTCAGCACAGACGAAGGCTGTGTCGCTCGCAATTGTTCTGCTGTGCGGGTGAATTTGGGAATGTTTATGCATGTATGTTAGGTTACTTTCTTTATTAAATGTTATTTTGCAGCCGTTAACTGTTTTAAAGAGGCCCCCATTTACAACAAAGACTAGTCCATCCTAGTCCTGCTTTACGCTCTCTGTAGTAATGGTGGTCAAAAAGGGAACAGAGCAAATATATGCTCATGAAGAAAAGGAGAAAATAAAGCATGCGAAAATATTGGACAAAGAAACAAAGTTTCGTTGGAATTAAAATCAATAAATATGTAAAAGTCCCAGAAACCAGTGATATGAGGGTGTGTGTGTGTGGGGGGGTTAGGTCTTGTTTCATGTTGGGACTCAAAACTGCAACAACCACAGATCAGACGGATGCCTAAAGATCTTATTTAGCATACAAACTGCATGTTTTCATCCATTATTCATGGCGCTACTGCTACTCTGTTTTTTTGTGCGTGTCTGCATGTGTACAGTATGTGCATGTAATCTATACAAATCTGCCTACAAGCAATAGAGGAAAAGTATCTGCCTTGTCTCAAAGCAGGTGCATGTGTGACAAACGATAACACCATTTCACCCAGACTGGATTCCAACTCTGGCTTTTAACATGCCTCCTTTAACAATAAAAAGAAATACATTGTGACCGTGTGGTGACCTCAAGGAACCTCAAGAAATTGCCAAATAGAATTCATCTCCTGGTGTGAAATTGTTTTTTTTTTTTTTTTTACAAACCTATTAGTGATTAAGAAGAGTGGTTATTACGCTGTTAACATGGTGAATTTACCAGTCCATTCAATTTCACGCTCGCTTACAAATCAAAGCAGTCTGAGAAATGTAGTTAGTGTAGGTGAAATAACCTTATTTCATTCTGTCAGCAGGGGGTAAAAAGGGTCAAAAGTCCAGTGTTTTGCAGAGGCATTTTGTGTCAGCCCAAATAAAGGATACCATCATTCCTGGTGCCTTCCGCTGAGGAGAACTCCACGGGGATGCGTTTCTGCTGTTTACTCAGGGTGACGACGCAGGTGTGCGAAGGCGTTGCCAAGGAGAGCATTAAAATCCAGAGACACTGAACTGAGTTGAACTACAGTACTGGATTAATGTGGCTGCTCATTCAGCACCACAGTCCTTGGAGAGTGAATAGCGAGCACCCACTGTGTTTTTCGTTCAAACAACGTTCTCTGAACCAGCTCATACGTCTTGTCACATAAGTTCTAATCACATATGAGCTGTGCAATGTACACTGTGTGAGTGCACGTTGTCTCTGTGCATAGTGTGTATCAGTGTGTAGTGTGATGCAGTCACCCTTCTGTCATATGGATGATTCCTCGTCATTGTCGTCAGTGATCAAAAGATGCCTCCTCCTCCCTCTCCTCTTTCTCCGCCATGGCTGTTTTCAGGGATGTCATGTTTAGAGGTACGCTCCTCCTTATGAGGGCGATCGAAGATCCATTGGATGAGGAGAGTGCCAAAAGGCGCGGACACGCCTGCGCGCCAACAAGGGGCCAATAGGACCCGTCCCCAGCCGTCCAATGGAGGAAGACGCGCCCAGTTTAGAATAGGAGAAAACCCTGTTTAGATCAGGAAACGGAGCCATTCTACAAAGTGAGAGACAGATTAACTACTTAAATGTGGACTGTGGATCACGGTGTGGAGTGCCCTCGATCGATCGAGTAATTTTGTACTGCATATGCCTTGCAGTTTGAATAAATCTACTTGATTTTAAAGAGCAGAATTCTGGAATAATTTGAGTTCGACTTCCCTTAGATAATAGAACATGACAAAACTGCTGCGTGAACTACATACCTGGCGCTGTAATATGTCTGCGTGAAACGCCACAGGAAGTGGCTTGCTCCAGCCTCCAGGTCAGCAAAAGGGACAGAGGCAGAGCAGCTCAGCTCACAGCTGTAAGGACTGCTCTCCGAACAACCATATGTTTGCAATCAGCATTTAGCAATTAATATGTATTGATATACAGTATTTACTTCACACACACTGATTGTTCTTCTTCTTACAGGCCAACGACATACAGGTGTAGTAAATGACCTGCATCATATCAAATTCCAGCCAAATTCTGCCGGCTAATACCCAGAAACACTCCTTGTATATATATTATCCTGCCGTTCTACCATTTCAAGGACAACAGCCAATTTATTGTCCAGTCTGCTGAGCAGGTGATTGACCGTTCAAAAAAAAAAAAGCCTCACAGTGTCAAAAGGAAGGTAAGCCCAGGTAGAACCGCTACCGAGCCTGCCCACTCAGGCAACCGAAACCCCCCTCTCGGGATGTGGAATCACAGCATTAATGTCATGGCAATGCCTGCGCCATCTGCCTTCTCACTTCACTTCTCCAGCTTTCTATTTTCCTTGTCTGTGTGTGTTCAGTGTTTATTCAACAGGCTCCCTGGTTCCAGAGAGCTTCTCGCCTCTCCTCATTATGTGATTGACTGTGTCACCTGCCACCTGCCAGCACAGCTGCTCTGCATTTGTTTATTAATGCTCTCGGTACGTGGAGAGGTTTTTGTGACACTTAGATTGTCTGAGATGCTCGAGTTGTCCATGCTTTTGCGAGACTTTTGTCGATGGAGGTTTAAAGGACAGCTAAATTCTGAATCCGATAGAACAATAGAACAATGAAGCAAAGATGAGGAAAAAGAAACAAACTCCCCTCTTGAGAGCCTCTGTATTCAGATGAAGACAGAAGGGGTTTGAGCTTTCAGGAAAGAGCAAAAAAAACAAAAAAAAAACCAAGATTGGAACCGCCTGGAAGGAGGTGATTGAAAGAATCAGAGCTGCCTTCCTGCCAGATGAGAACAGCTGGAGAAAAATCAAGGCACATTGGGACATCTGATAGAGCTGTAGTGAGCGGAAAGAATAGCTACTGAGCTGAAAGAAATGCAAGAGAGGCGTCGGAGCAGATGAGGCAGTTGAAAGAGGCAATAAGGAGAAACAAATAGCTGCTCACCGGCTTCAAGAATGAACTGACGGCTCACACAAAAAGTGCATTTGCAGACGTTGGCCCAAGACAATGACAATGGATGAAGCAAGAGTGAGAGAGACAGAGAGAGAGAGGAAAAGGAAACGCGATGACTGCCTTAAACCTGCATTAACTGAATTTGTTTGGGAGCAACGGAAACAAACTGAACACATATCATCACCTTTTAAGCTAATAATGCAAACTGTTTCTAACTGCATCTGTCTACTGTTTGATGCTGAGCGGGTAGCGTGCGGTGGGTTGTTTAGAGATTTTACTTAGTTTTTTTTGTTGCTGAAAACAGCTGCCTGCTATGGCTGAAAACGATGCTACGAGAGCAGTGAGAGTGAACCGGAGCAGTAAAGTTGCGGGCCAGACTCCCTGAAGGTGTATTCACATTGTCATTTTATGCACTGTTATCATGATATCAATTATAGCCGCTTTGAAGAAGAAACCGGCAGAGAGAGAACCTCATGGCAGCTTCATGTTCAGTGTCTCTGCTGATCATTGTGCTTTGGCGTTGATGCTCACTGGGTGCCAACATGTTGTTCCTGTCACTGTCTTGTTCACAATAAAACATTTTTTAAAAAAAGGCAAAGTACCAGAAAAATAAGATGGTATTGCAAACCTTGAATATTAATGTTGCTGCAGTCAGACTTTCATGTGATACGATTCTATATTCTGTCACGCAGTCTGGTATTCCTTATTCAACTCACCCTCTGTATACCACTGATTCCCAACCAGGGGTGCTTTGCAGTTACTTGCGGGTACGTGGAGAAATTGTGACGCTCAGATTATAAATTTGTGTGATAGTTACTTGTCACAATAACTTACCTGACACGGCTCAGTTTTCCACCAAGCCGAGTCACTTCTAAGTTGATTAAGACTGCCGAAAGACTAGTTGGAAAAAAGACTTAAAACGCTCAAGGTGAAGATACTGTAAATGTGTGAAACAACTTGGCAAAAAAACTACTAAAGAGGTATGATAAAGGGGTACATAGGCCCATCTGAAACTGCTGTGGCCATCAGATAAAAAAAAGTTGGGAACCACTGCTCTATGCCATGTACAAGACTGCCAAAACATCCTACTTCCACTTAAAAGTCTTATATTCTTTTGGTCCACCATTTCTGTGGTGTTCTTCCCTTCTTCTTCTGGACAAATACGCCTACTAGTAAAATGGCAAAGTATCAAAAGAGGAGAAAGAGGAGACAAACATAGACAGCAAAAAGGTGGAAATAGATTGGGGATAGACACAGAGCGACACACACAGTCCTTTCCAGCAGCGAGGAAACTGATTATGTGACAGGTGGCAAGGCCTTGACACAAGGTTTAAATGTGATTCCATCATGGCAGTGCAATATCCTCTCTTCCCTGCAATGCAATCATCCTTTTCTCTTTCTTCTCTTTCAGTGTAAGTGGAGGCCTTTGCAGGGAGGTAGTGTAAGAAAAGACTGAGGCTGCACCACTTCAACTTATGGATAACGGGGATAAGATTTGGGCGGTAATGAGCCTGTGCCTCGATTCAATTGTCTCCCCAAATGCACTTCATTTAAAGGGTGTTACTGTACCGAGAGGGGATTTTCTCTCACTCACTTCAGAGCGATGTAAAAAGTGCCTTGCAGGCGAGAAACATCACCCTCGTAATCTGCACATTGTTTATGTAGGGCCCAGTGTTACGTGCCAGGGGATCCTGGAGAGTGAGGGTGTCTGGGTTTTGCTGTTTGTCTTGCCCCTGTTGTCTTCACAGGTAATCAGGGTAATGGACTGGCACCTGCACATTGGTGGGGCGTGGCCTGAAAGGGGTGTGACGGTGCGGACCGGCCTATCAACACCAAGAGGCGGCCCAATCAGGACCACTAAAAGGAGACACCTGGAGAGCTGTGAGAAGGAAGAGGGAGAGAAGCTACAGAGAGACACTGGCTGCAACTGAGTGCAACTGTCTGTGAGAGAAAAGAGCCTAAAACCGACGAAGACCCTGAGTGCGTGTCTGGATTCAGTTACTGTGTGGAGAGGAGAGGACTAGGTAAGACAGGGGCGCCCTGTACATGTACACAATTAGTGAAGTAATTGTCCAGAGAAACTAGGAAGTTGGGTGGAGCCACCCCTGTATCGTTCTACCTGTTTATTATTTAGCGCTAGATAGACAGCCCTTTTGGTTGTTTTTGTGTTTAGTTTTAGTAGTGGTTAGGGGGGGGGGGTTTGTTCTATTTCTTGTATTTCCTTTGGCTTCCACCCGTGGTCCTCCCTCTCTCCCCAGATTGTGTGTGTAAATACCGATAAAGCAAGGGGTAATAAATGACCTGCTGTTTATACTCGTACTGTGTTTGACTGATTTCCGTGGTTACCTTACCTTTATGTTACGATTACCTACATTCCCCTAGACTGCTAAACAGGGACGTAACACCCAGTTTGAGGTTGAATAGTGCATTTTCTTCATCCACCCAAACGCTGACGCCAGCAGGTCACATTGAGATGTTCATCATTATGAATTCATTTTAATGCTGAGCTCTGTGGGAGGTCTACTTGGCACATGGGTAAAATCTGAACCGCAAATTTAATATTGGCTCATTATATTAAAAGGCACTCGTGCTGTATCGTCGTCTTGGCATGTCTTCCATTGGCTACAGAACCGCAATGTCACACCAAAGCTTTGAGAGTAATCACTTGGCACAGTATTTAAGGTAAATGATTTCTCAGAGCTTGACTCTATACATACTATATGCATAATTCCATTATGCTTCATATTGCCTAATTATTGCGAAAGCTCTAGTTTCCCTCAGTCCCACGTGCCAACCCTGCATCTCATGCCCAATGTGTGAGATCTGATCCCGTATTTTTATTCCTATGACAGAACAATTTTCTGGACCGAGCCATTTCACCTAATCCCTCTTTGATGAGAACAGTTATATGCATATGAAACAGGGTTCTTCGCATCTTCCAGCAACATGCAGCTGAATCCGGGTGCTCTCTGTTCAAGGGAACAAAAAGTGACCCGAGTATGCTGATTGATTACGCAGCCTTTACTTGTGCAAACCGACAAACGTTGCAAACACTGCTGCGTCACCATGAAAGTCAAAGAGGACAAAGACATGAGGCTAACGCAGTGTGCTCCAGTCCTGTTTTTTCCCTTGGAAGTTATCTGCATTTATTTTAGCTTCTGTGGGTTCATGAAGAGTTCATATTCTAAATGTAGATAAAGTACTATCTGTTCCCCATCTCCAGGTTCATGAAATTATACAGATAAACTCTCTAAATAATACCGGCTCCTTTCACGACCTGAGTGGAGCTGGTGTTTTGTGTTGAATGAGACTTCAAAAATAAGACTCTCACACACAACAGTGTGCCTTCATCATTAGTGCTGTTAATTTTTGATGTGGCACCTCAAGCAAAATGAAGGAGACGCAAAGCGCAGCACATCTTGAGAATGAGTGTTTCAATTTCTGCGTGTGAGTATAACAGAATTGCTGTGGATGCTTATTTTGTGTCATGTCCCACTCACAGCCCACACATTTGCTTACTTTCCCCATATACAGCACATTCTTCTGTTTCGTGGGGGGGGGGCAGGATAAACTGTTGGCCTTCCCTCTGTGCCATGTGATCCTACAGGCTGTTTGCCACTGCTGGCCTCCAGGTGAACATGAGAGACTGTACCTCAGCTGGATGAGCTTCTCTACGCGTCCACATCTTTACTCCTCTACTTCCAAAGTGAGGCGAGGCAAAATTATTCATGGCATGCTTGCACGCAAAGCAAGTTTGCAATACAATATTTGACAGTAAAGAAAAAAGAATCATAGGCACGTAACCATGGTAGAATACAAATGCAAAGGGGAAAGTGCAATGTGCATATGCAGTCACTTCACGCACAACTTAGCCAATGGCATTTTGTATGGATGTGAGGCAGAACAAAGTCTAGCAGTCCATACACTGAACTGAGTAGGAGTCAAAGTCGGTGCATAGTCACCACATTCCTGATTTTTGAAATTCTTTTAAGGTGGTAAAAATGGGTAAGTCCCATGGAGGGACAGAGGTATAGCAGCAGTTAATGGCTCGATGATAGAAAGCATATTTATTCCCATGACAGATTTGCAAAATAAATTTGTTCTGACCAGGGAAGAAAGCATTATGCAAGTCTGAAGTCTAATACACTTTTGATTTACATGCATTTGGGGAAACAGGGAAAACTAACAGATTTTCTTTGACTCAGAAATGAATAATACATTTACAGAATCTTGCAGTAGCCTTATCGTGTCCTATAGACACTTTGTTAAAATCTAGAATACAGCACTGGAACAGAGATTTGACCAGAACTGATATTACTTTAAGATGGAGGAAATGTTTTCATTTACCAAAAGATAAATGACAGTAAGTGACTAGTAATCCAACATTGTATAGTATGCTAAAAATAAAGTTAGTAGTCAGTAATCAGGGAATTGTTTAAAATATGGAATGACGGATTCATGGATTCTTGCTCTCTGGGAATGTTGTAAAATTCGGAAGACTTTAGGTGTGACACTTATTTCAAGATATTACACAATACAGTGAGGTATCTGAGGAGCTGGATTATTCTTTTTACATTCATTGTATTTGAGAAACTTGTACAATGTACCCTTCAATACTGCAACAATAGAAAGGGGAATTAATTTTTATTTATAAATGGAAAGGACAATAGCCATAGAGAAGACTAATCTATCCCATTTTGAAGCTGTACGAGGAGTATTACGGTCTGTGAGAGCGTAAAATCCAAGACTTTCAATGGGTAATCTGAATTTCAAGGAGGTAGGAAAGGATGACAATGCCAGACTTCACATAGAATAATACTGAGGCCAGGATAGAAAGGGTTGTTCTTGATAAAGATGAACCTTTCTGCGATGACCATGTTGTTTCAGTATTTTACTGAACATTACTCAACATTTAAAGCACCCTTCCTTTACCAATGTTCTTGTCGTTGCCCGTTAGACGCCCTTGAGAATTCAGCTAACCCAAAGTAACTCCAGCAGAGAATTAAATGTCAGAGCTTATAAATCTAATTCATTTTACGTCCCCTCCTGTTACGGTTGCTTTTTGCCTCTTTCCTCTGACTGCAGTACATCATGCCAGTACATCTTAACACAATTTGCAATAAATCTACTGTATGTTTTATCTCATTAGTGCCTTTAGGAAACAAAGTCCTTTTTACTGGATGCTGTTCTTCATACGCTCTCAAGTTCTAAAAATAACAAAGTTCCTTTGTACCCATTCCCACTAAACTAAGTTTACTCTGGATCAAAGTTGAAATTGTTTTTCAGAGCCATTCTCCTCCTCTAAACCCTGCGCCTGTCCATCATTGTGCAAAATCTGTTTTCATCACCTCATTTCTTTTTCTCTTTCTCTTTCCCATTGTCCATTGATTCTCTCCCAGATGGACTGCTGTGACCTGATTCAAGGGGTTAACAACATCTATACAACTCCTGCAACTCTATCACACAAAACAACACTGCCGTCAAACAAACGGCTGCTTCTTCCCTGCCTTTTTTTCATCCTTTCTGTCCTCATCTGTGTCCTTGTATATTGTATATACTGTATACTTACGTTTATGCTCATCATGTAAAACCAAATTCCTTCACTATTTGCTTTGATGAATTTAATAAGGTTGATAAAACTGCTCTTTCTGTCTTTTTCTTTCTTCCTTCCTTCCTTCCTTCCTTCGTCGTGGTATGACTGTACTAGGTATCTGTAGAGGAGCATTTTGGGCATAGAACAATGTTGCCTTGGCCAAACAGTTGTCAAAAACAGACTCGGCAACATCCTGCAGATTGGGAAACAGACAGAGGTCTGGACGTCTGGGCATGTAGGAACGACTTTACAGTGACTAACAATACAATCCTACAGCTAATACAATACAAATTAATGGGAGTACATGTACAAAATGGGTTTTTCAAAGTCCGATTTATGCTCACACTACTCAATGAACACACCAGACAATTACCTTCACTCCATCTTGCTCTGCCCACCAACTCATTGCTTCTGGAAACAAGTAACTGACAGGAAATGCCTCATTCTGAGATGTAGCTGTCCATCCCGCTGTCTGCCCAGGGGACCTCTCAGTTAATCAACCCAACCATTCAAAACTGCAAACCCATAATCACTGTCCTGTTAAACCGGTAAACACGGACAAAAAAAAATACAAATAAACACCACACAATGGTGAAACCTTCTCGCAGAACATATTTCCATGGAAAGAATTTCACATCAGCACCTAACCGCACCGTTAAAAAAAACCTGTCCCCTTTTATAATCCCACTAAATTTACCTGTGAACTAATCCCCCCTACCTACACACACACATACACACACTATACACTATACACTAAACTTGCTGCACTCACCACACAACTCCATACCCCAAAGTCCACAACACATCAGTCCCCTATTAATTCCACAAAATGTTACGAAATGTATTAATTTCCTTCCATTCTGCACCTTTTACTTGTTTTTGTAGCAACCGTTAATTCTATATTATTATTACCACTATTCTTGTTATTGGTCTTGTAATCTTCAGTTTTACATTTTGTATTTATGTTTTTGTTCTTTTTTTAATTACTATCACCGCCATTACTTTTATTGTTATTAATTTTCTTTATTTTGATTTATTGTCGCGATCTTTATTGTTGTTGTTATATTTTTGTTTCTCGCCAATGAATATTACCATCAATTTGTTTTATTGTTAATTTTATTTCTTCCTTTGTAATTATTGTTGCTATTATCATTATTTTTATTATCTCAATCACTTTTCTAAAGTACATTTCTTCTGTTCATTTTAATTTATTCTTCACTGCAACCATCGTTTTCCCCCTTAGCTTCCGTTATTTTACTTATTTACCTTCCCCGCCCCAAATTTTTTCCCTCTACCCGACTCTGTCCATCTTTAGCTCGATGTAGCTAACTGTTCACCTGTCCATCTGTACGTCTGACTATTTGTCTGTCGGTCTAGCTGCCTGTCTGTCCATCTGTATGTCTGTTATTGTCCCTGTCTGTCAAAATATGTGTACACAGTAAGTCACTGATGGTTTGGAGGGTGGGAGGGAGAGGGCAGTAAGGGAACAAGCGACGGGGTTGGAGTAGCGACGTCACCTGTGTCTGTAAAACGTGTAAACACTCAGCCACTCACTCAGCAACAGTCTTGCTATCCCATTGCACATGTACTTCCTGAGGTTAAATATGTTGTAGGTTGCTTCAATTCCTGCTGTCATTACTGTAAATGTATGTGACTCCACGTGCTGTAAACTGATCAGTATGATTGGTCAGTATATCGCTGGCGATTTTAATGCATTTTCTGCAAAGTTGTTCATTTATTTAGGCAGGTTATGTGGTCTGTTCCAGGTGCTGTGCAGCGTCACAACGCGTTTAGTGTGATTATGATTGGCATGAGCTGGACTGTCATACAGGGGTTCACTGTTGTTGTGGTTGCAGCAGAGGTAAAGAAAGAGAGTGAGGCAGTGAGCCAGTTTAACAGCTCGGGGCTATTACAGGATGGCTGCTCTATAGACAACACCAGAGAGGGGGGAACATTTTGGATAGATCCATGTAATGGATGTCCAAAGTGATTTCTCAGAAACAGCATTGTGCATTCAGCCAGCAAACCCGAGTGACTTGATTGGCCGTATTCAGCTCCATAGTTGGCTACCTATCCTGCCCTGCTGGGAAATGGGTTTCTGCCTTTATCATTTTTTTTTCTTTTTCTCTTTCTCTCGCCTTTATTTGTTCCCCCACCTCATTGGTCAGTGTGTTCACTTTAGCTTCAGTTAGTGCATTGCAGAATAATGAAAACGAGGACTGTCACAGAGATGAATATGCACTCACACATGCTGGTTTGACCGCCTGGTCCTATAGCTGAAATGCACATGACAAGTACCCACCCAGAGTCCATGGCTGTGTGTGTTTGAATGATAGTTGGGATATGTTAAAATACTATGTCTAAATTGCACAGAATTTAAACATCACTAACTTATCTTATACAAAACGTGTTTCAATTTCAGGGCATGTAACATGGTGATTTAATGAAGATGAAAGTGTGGTGTTTCCATCATAATTAGTGTCCTGTATTAGACATATGGATGATGTTCATTTGTCATCAACATGGGGCTCATTAACCTGGACCTGCCAAATTCTATGTACCATTATATAGTATGTACCACTTCATTTACTTTATTTATGTATGTTCAAGCTTTATTTGTAATATTTCCTATAGCACCTTGAGGGTAGCATCTTTATCTGTCAAACGGAAAAAATGTGTGCAAAGATTTGTCAACATTGTATAAATTCAATTAAAATGATTGAACTTAGTATCAAAATTAATGAGCAAAGAGATTTGAACACAGAGGCCAGTTCAGTCTCCTAGAGTTTGAAGCTTTCTACATTGTAAACTATATTTGCTCCTGGTTCACAGAAGTTATTTGACCACCATTAAGCACCTGGTAGCATTTTGACAGTTCAGTGAAGTTAAAAGCTTTCTGCTGCAGTCAGCCTTGGCAGGAGGTAAATATTGTCTACACTGTAGACTGGCACAGTCATCTGCAAAGACATCTGTTAGAGCTACAGAAGACCAAATCATAATAATGAAAATTGCAGTATTTAGGCAGCACTTTTCAAAAAAAAAAAAAGAACTGCAAGAAACTGAAATTAAACATGCAATAAAGAAAACCCTGCTGGAGATGTAAATGTGTTGACTAGGCAGTTGCTTCATTGGGTCAGAGCTTAGATTCAGCTTTAACTTACAGTAAGGACTGTGCCTTCAGTGGAGGAATGTTAAAATGGTTTTACAACCCAACCCACCACGGCAGCCTACAATCTTTTGTGGATTCGGAGTTGTTTATTACGTTTTCTTATATGTCTTTATATTGTATTATTCACAATGGTATTATGTTTGCTCCAGAGAAAGTGCATCTGACCACGTGTTCTCTGCCAGACAGCAACCTGACAGCCTCACAGGAGGCGGAAATTTCTATTAAATAAGAGCTCTGATTATATTCAATCATGAAAGAAACACGACTATGGTGCAAGGAAGAAGAAGTACAAAGGGAATGTTGCATGAAAAATGTATTTAGAACATTTGGATTCATCATAATTCAGGTCTCAGATAATTAACCCTAGTGCTCTATTTAGGAGTGTGAACACACAGACACTCACACGCTCTCGCACACACCAAGCTAGTGGCCTCATGTTCAAATAACGAGCACAATCCTCAGGAGCTCTGGTCCATTGCCCTTATATCTACTGCTTTTCCAAAGGTCGCTCCTGTTTGTTCTAAAAGCTGAACCGGGTTAGAATAAGGAAGGAAGAATAAAGGAATACTGATGGAAAACTAATTAGATTAGAAATGAAACCACAGCCATTAAGATTGCATTAAGACAAATGTTATTCAAGTCAATTTAAATAAGTCAATTAACACTCCACCCACTATCATTTGATATATTTGCCTTTTATAATGAATGGTTCAGTGTGTACTGTCTTGATCTCTTATGACTGGATTTGAGACTGAATTCATCAACACGTTTCTGCAAGTCCTGGCTGCCACAAGTGAATAAGCACTGCCCCTTAGTGGTTCATTTAAGAACTGTGGCTCCTCATTATTCTAGTCCAGATACTTCAAATTACTGCTCTACATTACAGGAACTGCTGAGCTGGATGAAATGATTATGGCTATGTATAAATCTGCCAAATACGCCATGGACCCACCAACTGATGCAATGCTCACCCAAACACACACACACCTAAATACAATCTAAAAAAATCCAAATAATTGGGAACTGTAGCACAGTGTAAGAGATTACTCCTGTTACTGTTATGTATCAGGGTAACATGGCATAGTATACTTGATCAATGGGCAGCAATGAGCAGAAAGTATTAACATTTGTTAATGTGATTTGTTCTGAGCTTCTCAACTCCACTGTGAGAGCCGGTAGCACCGCCCAGAGCAGGCGTATAAAATGCAAGCATTAAACAGAAAAATGATACCTGGTAAACATGTATATCTTTAAGCATCTGTTCACGTATCTGCCCTGTATCTTTACTCGGTTGACGTTTCATTTATGCAGTATTACACAATATGTCTTGGGAGTAGAAACCACAAGCATGAAGAATATAGAACAGTTGCATATTTCTTCATATTGTTATTCTGTGCAGCTCCCTTCTCTATGGTTGTCTTAACAGCCCGCAGCAGCACCAAAGGCTCGATGAATGAGTTTCATAGAAAGCTTGCCGAGCAAAACCCTGAAATGCGTTATTCAACTTGCAGCAGGAGCCCCTCCTGAAGTGGATACCTCCTGTGCATGAGCCATTTGATGCATAATCTGAACATATTATACTCACATGTAGCTAAAATGCAGGACGATGTCTCAGTTTCTTAATAATGATGATGCAGTTGAACACTCAAGATGAAAATGCATAATGCCATTCAATGTCAGCTTCCTCTCTTCCTGATTCTCTTTATGTATAAGAGTAATGTCGCTTTCGCCTTAAAAACATGAAGCAGTCAGTAAATTTGAATCATGCCAAGTAAAACATGCAACACATGAGCAAATGAGCGGGATGCCAACTAGAATGTATTAACAGTATTTATTCACAACAAGTTTCAGTGTTATTTTCCTATTTCATTTTAACCCAACAGTAAGAACAGGATGTATTTTTATACATATTTACAGATTGGTTTTGCTATTGGCGATACATATATCACATGTCAATGTTTATCTATATCCCACAACCCATATACCACCATGTATAGCACACGCCAACCTATGGCCAGGGTATAAGACGAGACATTTATTTAATCTGGGTTAAAAACTCAGTAGTCGTCCACTGATTGTGCTCTCTTTCCTCCATTGTTCCTGCAAACGTAGGGCAGAGTTAAGAGTAAAATAATCTCAGTTTAGCGTTTTTCAGCCTGAAATGATCTCTGGGATAGAATAAAGCCAGAGATCTTCTGTAGTGCCGTCAGCCAGTGTTCAGGGCCGGGACACTGGGAGAGATGGTGATTGAAATCTACACAGACAGAAGACTTTTTTCTGAAAACACTGTCAGACAAATAGGAGGGGAGGTGATGACCTTTTTCAGCCTTCAGTGTGTGTGTGTGTGTGTTGCAGGTAGTTAACCAAAGTACTGTAGCTCTGCCACACAGCAGACAGCCTTGAGACAAAAAAGAAAGAAACAACACAACTGAATGTCACTGAGTGGGTGTATAGCTGTGGGTCATTGATCTGGACTTATTGTAGTACCTGATAGAAGAGTGCTGCTTTAAAAACTACAAGCCATTTCCATCATACCTTCCAGGCAAACCCCCCACCCCCACAAAAAAACAATACAGGAGAAATTCAGGATTTACTGTCCAGATCTGTGAAAACCGCAGGTCTACATCACTGACAACAAACTGTGATGGACAACCAGTGCTGACTGGTACTCGTAAGGTCTATTTTTAAGACCCCATACATGTGTGAATTAAGGGACGATGTCAGTAACTTGGTATTTATTGCTGGTATCCAAACAGTTGTTGGGATTAAAGAACATTCTGTTTATGTTTCCAGCCGAAAGTAATAAACTAATACCACTCTAACGTGGGTGCCAGCCCTAACAGTTTTTATATTCCAATTCAATTAACTGTATTTGAGTGCATCTACTGTAACACCTACTTGGATATAGAGACATGAATTGAAGTCCCCACATAAAAATAAGTGTTTCCAAAGTCAGTGAGGCCATCTGGACAAAATTGACCGTAAATCATGACATTATATTTGTTAAGGTTGGAGCACTCTCTGTAATGTTAGCACATACAGTACATTTGTCCGTGTAAGCACATTACATTAAACCGCATTTATATTTGACGCCAAGAGAAATTGCTTTAAGGACTAAAACACACCTTTCAATACTGCATGTAACACACAAATAATTGCTGTATCAAATATTGCATCATAGCTACGAGAAATGATTAGTGTCGTGCATTCAGCTAACGCACAGTATGAAATGAGGATTGCTAAATTTAGGAACACTGTTACAGTTCTGTAACTTTCCACTGGTGAGATTAAGTTAAAATATAAATACAGTAGGTCAGAAACACAGTGATACTTTCTACCATATACAGCATAGGTGTCTATTATTTATAGTAAAACAGATGACCATTAATGTTAAACCATTCTGCATTTACCTCAGACCTTTGCGATAAAATGGCAATACTCATTAGAAATTATCATTTTTTTCTTTGAAAGCATCCCTTCATTGAAAGCAGTAACACTGTCTATCACACCCAGCTTGCTGTCCAATGTAACAAAAAGAACCGTTTTAAAATTAAGACACATGAGTTGTAAAATATGTTTTAGTCAGACATGTAATGTGTTTTCTTTGATTTACAATCTAGCCTACTGTTGTAGTTACAATATGTGCAGTAGAAAACAGCAGGTGTAAGCCTTTGTCAAGGGAAAAAAATCACCTGTAAATATATATTTGTCTCTTTATAAAGCATTTATGAAATAAGACATCCTCCTATTCACGTCTTCTCAAAGCAGCACTGATGTGACATGAACCCGGATTAGGACAACAGCAAGGACAGAGACAGCGGAGACTACGACAAAATCCATCGGCAGAGTTGAGTTTAAATCGGGGGAGACGGTAGACCTTCTGTTGTGAACCGTTTTTCTCTAACTTTTATCTGCGGTTGAGTTTGGATTTATGTGGTATGGGTAAAGCATATCAGTAGTAAGTAAGTTATTGTTTATATAAAATTGCTTTGAAAAGTGCAAAAATGTAATTGAAATGTTTGCAGTCAATGAATTAAAGTATACATTGCGATGCAGTGCACCCAATAAAACCGCCCTCTCTAAGCTTCTAAGGCCATTTCACCCAACATCATTTCATTCTTATACTCACTCCCAACATTCACTATTTCAATGCATCATCACTATCATCACTGCCAAAACTCCAACTGTGACAAGAAATAATACGGACTTCATGTTGTTATCCTAAAAAAGGGGACACATGCGTTTATGTGGGAAACCGAGCTTGTTTCTGTGACCATGCAGTATGGACACGCTGAGATGAAAATGCCTTGTGTTGCTTTGAGTACAACCCCCCCAAAAAAAAACACAATCATCACAATGATCCAGCCCTGAAGACGATCTGGGAATCCAGGTTCTGCAGGAAATGTCACTCCAGCTTTGAGACATCATCCAAGTAGTTGAAAAATAGTTCCCACCGCACCTGCCAGGGAAATCCATCCAATAAGGGTATGATCAGATTCCATGTGGTGCTTGTGTACAAAATGGAGGGTCCCATCCATCAAAGAATTGGCATTAAATGAACTCTGCAGTGTAAAATCCCAATTTGCTTTGAGATAAAGAGGTGGAGACACACAGAAAGACACAGTTGTAAAGGGCGGTGGGCTGCTTCAGCCCATAATCACTCTGCTTTTCATCAGCGGATTACAAACATCACAATCATATTTAGCCGTGTTTGCGAAGCTAACAGTTTACCAAATCAGGTTTCAAACCAGCGAGCCTGCTCTGCTCTGGGCGGGCACCATGACGGGCACCGCCCCCATCCGCTCCAGCGTGGCCTGGCTCACCGCGTAGGAGTGCGTGTGCTGCCCGTGCGTGGACGCCACCACCGGTTTGAGGCTCACGGAGCCGTTGCTGCGCACCATGGTGGGAGGGGATGGGGCAGAGTTTGTGGTGACCACCAGAGTCTTGGGCGGCGGGAGCGTGTGGCCGCCATTGGCAAACGATGTGGTCGTTGCCGCTGCGGGCTGCGCGTTCCTTGACAGCGGGGCCGAGCCTGGTGCCGTGACCACTGTACTGTGGCCGTGTCCTGCGTTCTGGGCCTGTCCGTGTCCGCCATGAGCAGCAGTGGAGAAGGTCTGGCGAGTGTCTCCATTGTAGCGTGTGTAGGAGTTGGTGTCATAGTTGGGTTTGGGGTTGTGCCAGTAGCGGCTGTTGTAGGTGTTGGTTGACGTCAGCGTGTCGTTCTCTGAGGACGAGGCGTCTGCATGGAAAGCCTTCACTGATGAGGACCTCTTGGGAGGAAGGTCGTCTTCTCTGTTAAGAAGACATGAGCTGATGTTGTGAAGATGTCGGCGATATTAGAAATGCGAGCAGTAAGAAAGCCAATTTGTCTCATCTTCAATTACTTAGCACAAATCGCATTAAAAATTAAACGAGCTTCGCTGTGCAGTCAAGTTGCAACACACTGAGAATCTAAATACTACTTATTCATTCATTTGTGCTCTTGGATCTTTCTGTTAAATACACAGTGGGTGGTCACAACTGAAACGCCTGTACAAGTAATGCAAGAGCAACAAAGGTGCCAGAGACTAAAACTAAATAAAAACAAAAAAAAGGGCTATTATGCGTATTTCATCATAAATAAATAATAGTAAAAATAATAATCAATATTAGACATACTTTCAATAAATATACACTGTTTTGAAATTAAGCTGACAAAAACACAGTCTATCCGTGCTCATTTGAATGAACTTTTTTCTTTTTTTATGATGAGTAATTCTGATGAGAGAAGAGTTTGCCTCCCGATGCATTCAGCTGAGACAAAATATATTCATTGTGATTTGCTGTTAGTCGGGAAAAGCAGAGCCGTAGGGGTGGAAACTGAATTATGGATCGTAGATGAGCCCAAAATGAGGCAGATGTTATCCCAATCAGCCAAAGCCTCAGATATCTGAGCAATGATTTATCTTCCAAATGATTCATGGAACGGATTTAGGGGAGAAATTGCGGCCCCATTTAAACAAGTGACGGAGCTTCACGGACTTTGTGAAAAGACAAATTAGCCTGTGATGATGGAAAAATGTGCTGCCAGGAGATCAAATTAAGCTGAATTCTCAAACTGTAAATGCAATTTACTGGCCTGAGGGTTTTTTTTTTTTGTTGTTGAATCTTTGTGCTGGTACACAATAGGACATTAGGAATAGGAAACAGGTTGTGTCCACCGTACCACAGTCTAAAATACATATGGAAGTAAACACTCCCCTGTTTGACTTCAGCAGAGACATTACACACATTCCATCCATTAATATTATGCTGTCTATTCTTCAAAGACAGACTACAACAGCTTTTGGTTGCAATTGACAAAACCACTATTCTGGAAAAAAGAAAATGAAACTGGAATGTTACAAAAACCAAACCTGATCTCATTGGGGATCTCCTCCTCGTCGTATTTGTTCTTGTTCTTCCAGTAGAAGAGTGTGACCACCACTAACAGGGAACAGATGATGACAGCTAGGACTCCTGTAGCGATGGTCCCTGCTATCAGGCCCACACTCTGAGGCTGGGCTGCGGGACCGAGAGACAGGGGGAGAAGATCAGTGTAAGACTGTCATCCAGGATCAGCCTCAGCTCAAGAGAGAGAGAGCTGGATGGATTGCGGTAAAAGTACATAACAGAATTTTTTTTTTTAATGCAGTAACTTAATATTGGTGCTGTTTTCAAGATCATGCGTGCACTTCTGATTTTGGTGGACACAGACAGGACTCTGGAGCAATCAAATGTTTTGTAGGGCAGTGTTTCCTTTCTAACAGCAGCTGTTTAAATGGTGCCTCTGTGTCCTCTGTGTGTTTGAGCGAGACAAGGAGGCGGCATTTCCTTCTATTGATGTACATCCCTACACAAACGCAGCCATGCGTCAGCATGTGTCACATGGATCCAGCAGTCAAGGAGCAGTGGGTTTGAGTGTACTTACGTGTTACGACCTGCAGGTTGAGCAGACAGGTGCTCTTGCCAATTGCATTGCTGGAGGTACACTGGTAGAGTCCTGAGGTGCTGGTGCTGATGTTTCTCAGTGTTACAGTGCCCTGCATCTGGTCTGAAGGAAACACACACGCACACACATACACACACACACACACACACACACACACACACACACACACAGCCACGTAACAATTAAAGTGACTGAAACACAAATACGCACACAGCGCAAACATATGAGCCAATGCACATCAAAAACATTTACATAAAGAATGCAAAGCATAAGATAATGAGTTAATTAGAAATTTAACTGAATAAGGCATTCATAATAATAATAATAATTTAAAATGTGCAATTTATTTCATTTTCTTAATAGTAAGACAATACATTCAACTGATCTATCTACCAGTAGAGGGTGTTATATAGCTTTAAAACAAGGTGTGCAAGTACACTGCACAGAAACAAAGTAAAGCTGCAGAGTCCTTTCTTTCACAAATGATGAATGAGTTGTGATCTTAGAATCACAGAGCTGTACACTACTGGATTCATGACAAAAGGCCTCAGCATTTCCAAAATGTCTCAGCTGTAGGAAGTGAGCCAGATTTTCACCTGTTCTCTTGACAACGACACGACAGATATCATGGCTGTCTGTGTCACACCAAACGCACACAGAGGCAAGAGTGACGCGGACGAATCCAGGATTTCATTTCAGTTTGAATCAGATGCAAACAGCAGAAGAAGACTGACTCAAAACCCAACACGAAACACTGGGACCATTTGTTCTTCCGGTGTAAAAGGTCAAATATGTCAAACCAGCTGGGCTCTGTGACTACCATCAAGAAGAGGACATGTCTCAGAAATGAAGAAGAGTTGACAAATGTAATGAGGGTCAAAATCAATAAGTTGGGTCTTTTATTTTGTAAATGCAGGATGGGATTTCCTCATATAGCTTACATTGAATAAACTCAGTTGGTTGATATTTTATCTACATTTAATTTACAAAATCAGAGTTTATAGAACATAATGTAAACAGCATAGTGTAATGTAACCATAAGAAGCATCCCTATTGGTTGGTTTAATTTCATAACAGTCTTTCTTTTCTTTCTTTTAAACAACCAACTGCAATTTTGGTGAGATACAATCTGACCTCTTTGAAGTTCGGTTAAATATTAACATATCAAACAGCTGATTGCCACAAATGCTAATTAGCATCTAGCAAATGCTAATAATTGACATGCATTCGACCAACTCTCTAGCTGAATTTGCAATTATGATTCAGTTTCTTCAAAGTCGCAGCCCTTTCCCAGCGCCTAAGTCATTTGTTCTCTTAGTTGTATAAGAAATTATTAACTTTATTGTTGTGGGAATCTTCTTTCGTCAATGGATGTTACATTTGCATATTAGCCTCTTATTGACCAGTAGTGTATAGACAAAGAAAGTGACTGGTGATGAAGATTACATGACTGTGCAAATGGGCACAGCTGGAAAAGAAAGGAGAGTACCACTACACCAGTGCCCTCTGATGCTGAAAACCAAACGCACCTCCAATACACCTGCTCCTGTTATTCTGAGAGCAGTTGGATGGGTGTTAGGTCATCGCGTTGCTAAAGTGGAAGCAGTGTGGCCATAGTGGTTGCACCAGACCAGTACAAAGGAGGGCAAGTGTTTGGAATAAGTGCGACACATGTGTCTGAGTTGGTATTCAGCATGAGAGATTGAGGAAGAACATGAAAACATCATCTGGGTCACACACACACACACACACACTCATTCACATGGTTTGAATCACTCCATCCATCCATCGTCACCCCTCAGCAGGATCAGTGTGGGTGGGTGGGTGGGGGGCTTTGGGCGGGCAGCAGTTCGGGCCTGGCACATGACAGGTGGCAGTGATGGTGGGGTTGTTGCTGAGTCTGAGCTGCGCTATGTGTGTGACATTTACCAGCGAAGGTGGGGCAAAAGGGAACTCCGACGGCCAGCTTGTTTGTAATACCTTGCATGGCGTTGTGCGGCAGTTTGGGCAGCGCGTCCAGCTTCTCCCAGGAGTAGGATGGCGTGGGAATACCTTCCTCTGAGCTGCAGATCAGCATGACGTCACTGCCTACATCCAGCGTGCCCTGGATTCGACATGCTGGCACCGAGGGGGGCACTGGCAGATGGAGAGAGTGGGCGGTGTCGTGTTAACTGCTTTACAAAGCAAATCTATCTATGCGTTCCTAATTGCAGAGGAGATTTCACGTTCAAAAAAAAGCTGACGGATCTCAGGGCTTGCATGCTGCTTTATTGGAAACTGTTGTAAATGTCTGTTTTCAAAGGATTCTTCTGGTTACTTACAAACTGAAAACTAAAGTTTCAAACTCCTGCAAATTGTCATAATGAGGACTTTGGTTTAAATGTTGCTCACCTTTCTTTAGAGCAATAGAATCGGAAAGAAATGCTGCCCTGCAAGTTGAGGACCAAAGCAAAGTATGTTCTTCCTTTGACCTTAACTGGCAATTACTTACTGACCACAACTGACATATTTTGGGTAAACAGGGGAAATGTGCATGGTAAAGGAGTATGCAAAGCGTGTTAAATATTGTTACAACAGATGCAGATTTAACCCATTTTTGAAACATGAAAAAAAAGAAAATATTCTGTGGCGATGTACTGTTAGTTACCCAACACGGTGAGCCCAATGACGCCGATGTTGCGCCCCCCTCTGTCTGGGAGGTTGTTGACCAGGCACTGGTAGGTCCCCGTGTCGGACAGCTGGGTGTTGTTGATGAAGATGGAGGCACTTGTGCTAGGCATGGTGGCCACAAAGCCCACACGTCCATTCAGATGGTTGGCAAGGCTGAACACCTGGCCGCCCTGGTAAATTATCACCTGGATTGGGATGTCAGAGGGTGGTGGATGTAGAAAAGGATAGAGAGTTAAAGAAAATGAATTGGTCAAATAGTGAATGGGAAAGGATGGAAAAGAGACGTCGGTGGCAAAAAAACCAGGGGGAAAAAATGTGGGGGCAAAAGAAAAGAGAAATAAATATTGAGAATCAGCAACTCAGAGATTTTTAATCCTATAAAACACAACTAAATCTGCTCTTGTTGTCCAAAATAAAGATGGTGGCCAAGTTTGTTTAGTCATTAGAACTCAATACCTTTTGTCATTCTGAGGATACTTTATGAATGTGGTTCTTGGACATTTCCTCTAGTGGTCTGTTACACAGTTATCTCACTAGAGGGAGACCTAGTTCTACTAAAAGGCTGAAAAATGGCTTGACAGTGGACAGAGAAAGTAAAGGGAATGAGCAGACCTTTATGTCCTAAGACACAAACAAACAAACAGACAAAAAAAACTTTTATTTGTAAGTGGTCATTTCTAGCTCAGTGGGTTGACTCCAGGGCAAAGTGTACATACTAAAAGTATGCTTTCATGGTACTATAAGCCTCTTCGGATAAAAGCATCCACTAAATGGTATGCATAATTGAAAACATTGGGACATTGGAAACAACTTGGAAACATAATCTGCCATCCGATGAATCCAACAGAAGAAACGCAGGAAGCACAAGC
This sequence comes from Gadopsis marmoratus, assembly GCA_036023855.1. Lineage (NCBI taxonomy): Eukaryota > Metazoa > Chordata > Actinopteri > Centrarchiformes > Percichthyidae > Gadopsis > Gadopsis marmoratus. Next base: position 26,527 of record JAVQJF010012174.1, read on the forward strand.
AATCAGATCCAGCGAGAGATAAAACCAAAACCCAGCCATTTATCATTACATCTGTGACCTTTGAGCAGAATCACAGTGATAACACACGTGTGAGGTGTCCAAATTAAAGAGCAATGATGGCTCAATTTTCTGAAAGAACTTCCCTCAGGCCCCAAACTCGGGCGTGAACAGCTCGTTTGTGAGGCCCGAGCCACATGCAAAACAGCTCTCGCCCCTCAGCTGGGCCCACACAAAAGGATGAAGAGGACACACGCAAACACATGGCATGTGCACACGAGTCTGGCACACACACACGTGCGCGCCAACTCACACACAGACACGCGCACGCGCAGAGCATGGAGGGGAATCAGAGGGGCTATTCACTTTGGTGAAAAGAGCCCTCATTGAACTGTTCAAAGACCCAGGCAGGGAAACAACCAGCACCAGTGTGTATGGGAGTGTGTGTGAGAGTGATAGTTCTGATGAAAGTGCAGGAGTGTGTATGTGATTGTGTGTGTGTGTGTGAGGGATAGTTCTGTGTATGTGACTGTGTCCTCCACCGCTGCTTAACGGTTGTAAATTGCGCGGCTGCAATTTCCTGAGTGCAGTACGCTCGCTTTGTCCTCTTATGTGCAGATGAATAGGCAGCTCCTCAGCTGTGATGAGAGCCTGCGACTGCATCTTCTATCTGTGTGTGTGTGTGTGTGTGTGTGTGTGTGTGTGTGTGCACGTGTCTCAGTGTTCATGTACTCACGGGACGTGTATCAGTTGTGTGTGCAAATGTGTGTGATTGCTCTGCCTCAGATTGTATCTCAGTTTAATAACTGCGTGTCTCACATTTTGTCTGTCCACTCTTTTACTGTCAAACATTTCCTGTCTGTCTGTCTCTGCCTCCCTCTCTGCTTCTCCCTCTAACACACAGCACCGGTGTGTGACCTGTCTCTACACTGCTGATGACCTAACAATATAATCTGCATGCTTGGTGAAAGCGATCCAATCAATCGGCCTCGTACGCAACACACACGGTGCGTGTGTGTATGTGTGTGTGTGTGTGTGTGTGTGTGTGTGTGTGTGTATGTGTGCGCACGAGTGAGCAGAGGATTAAAGCAAACCCTCAACTCTGCTGCATCTTACACCCGTCCCTGCTTTTGTTTTGTCCTGCGTTCCTGTGGGTATTAGTAGCAACAAGCATACATGTGTGTATTTTCCAGCTTAACGCATGTGACATATTTTCTAGACTTTGTGTCTCTGTCCGCTGTGTTGGTCCACATCTGTGTGTGTGTATAAATCACCTCATCCTCTCACGTGATTCCGTTGGCTTTGTAGCTGTGCACGGGGAGAAAAGAGGTCATGGCTGGCACTCAGATGGCAGACGGCCCTAAGAACTCTAGTTGGACTAGCTGGACGTCCCACTGATACATCCCCACCCCCCTAAAATGCTGCTCACACTCTAACCATATCCTGTCCTCTTGCGCTACAACCTGCCCTGTGAGCGTGAGCCACAACTGGATGCACACAGTAAGCCTTCAGACATTGTCTGTCAGTGTACCAGCCTCATGACCATAGCCTACTTCTGACTGACCCTAAAGACCCTGGTGGCCCCAGACACAAGGGACACTGCCATCGCCTCAGCAAAGTCTGAATAAACCTCTATACCCCCACAGCCTTCCCTCAATTTGCTGACTGTAAGCAGCCTCTGTTATCGCTTGCTATCATATGAGACGTGTTCTGAACAATATGTGCCCAGATTTATTCAACTAGTGCTGGTTTTGCATAGTTTAGCCCATGAACTACATAAAGCATATATGCAGCACTTTATCTCATTGCCAGACATTCTCCAAAGCATACAGTAAGTGTTTAAGCCAGTTGCTGTGGTTCCGTTTTATTTGTGGCACATTCAAGGACACAACAACAACAACAACAGTGTTATGTTTTAGTTCAAGTTATCATTGTTTGGGAGTGCTTGGTCAAATCAAGTCAGGTCAAGTTTATTTGTGTAGCCCAAAAAATCACATCTCAGTGGGTTTTTCACTTTCCAACCCAGCGCAAGTTGTCTGAGAAGACAGGGCAAACAAAAAAAAGAAACCTTTTTTTTTAATACTTAAAGAAAAAATTTTTGAAGAACCCTCAGGAGAGGAAATTCAAAGAGAAATAGCATCTCCTCAGACAGCTGGGGGAGGAATAGCAGCCATAGGTGAAAAACAAACATTTATAGAAAGAGAAGAGGAAGTTCAAACTGAAAAACAAAATACAACAATGGAAGTAAAACCCAACATGAGGAATAAAATTGATGCATTGACACCGTGGTGAATACCAATGCAGTATGTCCATGAATAAGTCTGATATCAGCTCGTTATGTTGTTCTACCTACCACATAGGTAGGTGGCAGGTGGTTAGGGGGGAGAGGGTAAAAAAGTATCTAATATCTGAGCATTGAAAGTCCTCTGTCCAAAAACATCCATACAAAGGATGTGTGAAAATAATGAACAACACATCCATACAAACAAATGATTTTACATTGTCATTACCATGGAGTGATACAGTACATTTAAATAAAAAGATGACTGATCAATGGGATGAATAAACTTTCTTGAGCAAGTTTCAAGTCCCTGAAAGTTAATTTTCATAGAATGCCTTCCTCCAGACTTTGATCAACTCATGTGCGGTATGCTTACAGTGCGTTTTGGTGTCAGAAAAAGTGTGAATCAATGGGAGGTTTGATCCTTTGGTTTAAGGTGTGCAGTGTTACAAAGGGTGATAGTGATCTGGGTGGGCTAGTGATCTGTGTCCTTCAGCTAAAGGTCAGGGTTCAAGTCCTCATAACCGCAAGGATTCATGTACCGAAGTGTCCTTAAGAAAAAGACTGTAGTGTTGCTGACTCTGCATACTGATGTCCCTGGAGCTAGGAAAGCAAATAAAAAAAGAATTTCCCCTGTGCCGATCAATGAAAGGTATCACATTATTGCATATGAGAGTGTGTTGAAGGTGAGTGTATGAATTGCAGTAGCCGCTCCTCAAACAACATGCCTTTCTGGTGTTGTCTGAACTGGGTCCTTGCTTTCTTTAGAGAAAAAGGACATATTTGAGGGTGTGTGAATGCAGCATCTATCCTCTGGTAAATTGTTAGATTCAGATAAGGATCAGAATGTGGTCATCTAAAATGCTACGAGAGATGTTCTCAATTACGGATTAACATCATTTCTACACCACAGATTCTCTGTGACCTCAATTTCGTCCACAACTTCACTGAAACTGCACAACTTCCACTATTTTGGTTTCAAACATTCCCTTCCAGGAAACGTTCGAAAACATATTAAAGTCTTTGTTCAGACTGGAAATCATTTAGAAATGAAACAAGATGACTGCACAAAAAAAACAAAACATCAGTACTGGAGTGACAAAACTTTATATCTTCGACTAGAGCAGGCAAGGAGACAATATGTGTCAAAATTGGATTTTAAAGGATTTAAGGCAACTCTAATAATAACAAACTGCCAGGCTCATCACACTGAACAAATGTCTCTAAAGTGATGTATATATACACAGTACTGTGCAAAAGCTTTAGGCAGGTATGCTGGTTTGAAGGCAAAGAGCAGTAACACCAAATATTGATTTGATTTAGATTTTTCTTTTGTTCGCTCACTTAACATTTTGTTAATTGATGAAACTAAACTATTAACACTTGCAATTTTGAAAGCATTCTTAGTCTACAGCATTTTTTCATACCTGCCTAAAACCTTTGCACAGTACTGTATGTTTGATACACGAGCTGTTTTAATGATTGCAACTACAAGATTTGTTTCAGGAATTAGTTTCACGTGTGGTGCGAGAGGAGAGTGAACCTGGAGCTTTTATTAGAGCACCGATATCCAGCCAACAGTTTAGAGAGGATAAACAACGGCTCAGAAAGATAAATGCATTGTCTAGTTATGTGTGTGTGTGTGTGTGAGTGTTTATCTGGATTTTATCTGAATACTTTGACGACGCAACTTTGAAAGCTCATCCAAACTATACACTATTCGTCATTAAACCTGCAATGAGAGATTTTTTGGGCACTTTCATGGCGGCACCAGAAACAAGGTATAATGCACACAACATTGACATATTGTCACCTTTTAAGTTGATGTGGCAAACTTGTTAATAGTTGCTTATAACACAGATCTATATTGACACTTTTATATAAGACAGCTGTTCAGCTGTTTGCAGAGACTTCACTCTGCAGTGTAGATTCATTCACGTCACTGATAAACCACAGATTTACACTGAAATACATCAAATAATTACCAGATAAAAGTTTCATTTCAATTTTCTTTTGTGCTCTCTGAGGGGAGTTGGTTAAGTTTAAACATCAATGTTCCATTCCTAGTGGCACCGCCAGTTCAGAAGGCGGCTTCAGGCCTGCATTACAAGCCTGGTTTAGCTGACGTGCACTGACCCATTCAAATAGATCCCCGAATGTGGTTTTGACACATGTCCCCCTGTAGATTTGAATGGGGTATTATTTACACATCCAGCAGTTATGGAGCAACATTAGAATTCATTTGGAGTTGTGTTTCTTGCCACCAGGTCTCCACCAACTCCTGATGGAAGAATCTGGGTTTTTAGCTGCTAAATGCTCCACTAAGCTCATCAGCTAGTCTCTAACTGTGTCTTTCTGCTGTTTGATGCTGGGTGCATCTTCTACAGTGGGTTTTTATAGCTTTTTTGCATGCTGCTGCCAAAAGAGGAGCGAGTAAAGTAAAAATGTTAGCTGGAAAACCAAACTAAAAAAATGAGCCAAAAGATGCCGTAAGAATCAGTAGCGCTGTGGGGAACTGCAGAGTCCTGCAATTTCTTCCATTACAGATCATTTGACCTTTAGACCTATGAAATATTGTATTGCATAAAAATATTGATTTTAGAAAAAAAAGGAGAGCTTTTTAATGGATTTATTTGGTTTTTCCTTTGTTTAGGTATCATTTGTCCTTTGTATTAGTCACCTCAGAGATCAAGTGTCTAAACAGACTCTAGATGCACAAGGCTGGCACACTTTCTCCAGTCATAAACACAATATATGAAGCTCATACTTGACTCATTAAGTTATATAACCTATAATGTGGAGTCAACCATGTGGGCTTCAGGCTGTAAAACATAGAGTGAAGTCTTAAACAACATGGCAAGTCAAAGCATAAAGGAAACATACAACAGGATAATTTTGGGTTACAACAAACAGCCAAGTGTGTAATGTCAGAGGAGCCAGTGCTGTTCAAACAGTGTTAAATAAGCATTGTCTCTTGTTATCTGAACATGATAATCAAGTTTGAGCAGAGCGAGATCTAAGGGGTCGAGGTACACTTGCTAAAGTGCTAACGCAGGTTGTGCAAGTTACAGAATTCTGTTCTGTAATTTTAATGGCTTTTCGCATCACCTGTAATCATATATGACATTCTCGTCCTCTAAAAGGACCTTGTTCTTGTACTGTCGCCCACGCAGCACTTAATTTCATCACTCAATTTTTAGACAGCTCACCAAATTCACGTACAATACCTCATTGGAGAACTGTAATTCACACAGTATTGTTTCTTACCGAGTGTGCCACTGCAAATAAAATCCATGTGCTGTTTGAAACAAGGCACACTTAAAATCGTCGCTGAGGCTGCACCCAATGTTCCCAGAAAACATCTGTATGGTCTTTACTATTATGTCACATGTATAATGCAATGCAGCGTAAAATCATAGCGAGAAAACACAATTAATTTTATGCAGCCCTCTACATTTATCAGCTCCCATCATCGCTCACCTGGCATCTAAAAGTCACATGCATTCATTCATGAGTAAGTGCCTGTACGTGTTTGTGTTCCCCATTGTTTCTAGTTTGAACATATGTGTGTGTGTGTGTGAAGAAACAGTAAAAGCCCATCTCCACAGGTGTGCACATGGGAGCATCACTCACTCATGTGCACATATACAGTATATGTCAGTTTTCACACTTTTATTGTGCACTCTGCATGCATGTGTGAAGCCAGTAAATATATATAAGCCTTGCATGTATTAATGTGGATTTGCACTGAGTTTGGACCAGCAGTCTAATGCCAGTGTGTGTGTGTGTGTGTGTGTGTGTGTGTGTGTGGTGAGAACAGCTGCGATGTAGAGGCAGTCGTGGGCGTGAGGTAATTAGTGCAGAAAATGATTGTATTATTTGGACGGCCGACCAGCGCCGGGGTTCAAAGTGAAGGGAGGCAGGTGAGCTTGTACGGCCTGCAGCTGCATGTTAAACAACTCAAATGGAATCACAGAAGTCCCGCAAGGGGGGAGGAAGAGTGAGAGAGAGAGAAAGAGTGAGGGAAGGTGAGAAAATAACAGAAGAAAAATGAGAAAAGCCAAGCCAAGAAGGGACAATGGTGAGAAGTCAGTGAGACTAAATTAATGCCAATAAGACACAACTGAAGTTGAGCTCATGTACTCATTCATAACAGTAAAATGAGCTTCAGGAGGCTCTTAGTGCTACAGCTGATATGTTGTTTTAAAGGCAGAAAAGTGCCACATGACATTTCTGTCCTGCTGGCTACGGTACAACTTGGAAAGTGGTGGAGTTATCTAGACTACGGACACATCCTAAGCATACTACTGTGTCTATATTACTCTAATGTAGTGATCTAATATCTATAACTTACATAACCAAGATCCATAAGGTGCGTTCAGATGCACCGGAAAGAGAAAATTGACCGTCCTATAGCACTTTTGCTGTTTGTATTTCTGCAACGGCCACTGCACATTTGGCATACTCATGGGTTATGATGGGTTTCCTTTAAAGGCCATCACCATGAGTGAGCCATTGTCATTGTGTAACTGCACTGGGTGCCCCTCAAGCACCAAAGATTCTCTCTCTGTGGATGCATTGCTCACATGTCTCAATTCTCAAGTTCATCAACTAGAACAAAATGTGTCCTCATTTTAGTTTGGGCCACTTATCTCAAGATGTGTCTACTCGCCTCTCTTTGGATCGTTCCATTGACTTTCTACGCACTTGTGCAACCTCAGAAATTCTCTTTGCGCTGTATCTGAGCACACCTTAGTACAGTCCAGTCTTGTGTACCTGCTTTGACTGCAAGGTTGGCGTTCGGAAGCAGCACGGACATCCGCATGATGCACACACAGTAATGTTGCAGTAGAAAGTTAGATGCATCTCAGTAGTACAGTATACATCTCCGTAAGTACCTAAAAAGTGCACTGCAGCTCTTGCTCTCATCACAGTTATAAAGAAGCAAATTAGGTAGCAGAACGTTCTCTGCTGGGTCGAAATATCAAGAATATGTTTTTGCAGCACTCCTTTAATTCAGCACTGACTCTTTGCTGGTTGAGTGCATGCATAAGTGATGTACACTGTACCTGCTCTGGCTGGTTGGCATTGGACAGCGGTATCACCATCCAGATGATGTTGAGGTTGTTGAGGGCAGCGCTGGTGATGAAGGAGCAGGGCAGGACGGCTGCCTGGCCGCGGGCCACCTGGATACTGCTCTGGGACACCGTCACATCCAACGCCCACACGCACACTGCAGGAGGGAGGAGGCCGCGATCAGTGTCTTGACCCCACAATAGAGAAGCACATACAGCACCAAGGTGCGAGCAAGTAAAACAAGAGCGCAGAGAGAGCAGAGAGGACAACATGCAGGTGTAGCAATTAAAACTCCCAAGGAGATGCATCTTGTACAATCTCACCTATGTATCTTTGCACTTTGTAAGAGAAGAAGCTATATCAGTTATTTTGAAAAACTTGCCTTTAGTGAGTAAGAGCTAGAAACAGAGGTGTCGACACATCTACAGAGGGAGGGGAGGTCTATAAATACAAGTAATGATAGGCAACACCTCTGCCGTGCACATGTAAATATCTATTATATTTGAAAAAGCAAATAGTCCTATTTGAACACTCAGTGCGTCCTCAGCTGCCTTTTCATCTTTACAGCAAAACAAACAATTTCTGAACCAAGCTCCTGTTTCAAAATGCTCTCAGCAGCTTAACAAACATCTAGACCACACTGTGAAGGATCACATGAAATATGTAATAGTTAAATAGGGAAACACGATAGTCTGTCTCTTGAGATATTCATTCCCTAAAAGGACTTGCTTTCATGGGAACACGGTCTGTATCATTACATGCTAAATGAACATGACAAGTGGGGATAGTAACGGCTATATTTGCTGCTTCCCGTGCACATGCATCATAGGAAAGAGCCATGATAGCTTGTTATCTTGTGCAACAAAGGTCCATCCTCTCACAGTAAGGAAGCGAGGCGCTGCCTTCCTCATCTCGACTCAACTGTCAGCTGTAACAGACCCACAGAGACAAATATGTAGCATCCTATTTCTAGACCAGCTAAAGACATTACAGCCTAAATTAAGTTAGATATCCCCCACAAGCATGTATCCATGTCCAAAAACCCCAACGGGAAGTAATCTTATCTAAACATGGTGAGGAGGATGATGGCACTGATGTGATTACAGATAATCGATCATGTCCTGTGAATTGCCCTTGTTAGAGATAATGTAAGCTGATGAGCCAAAAGCCAATAGTAGAAACCACCAGCCAGTCATTTGTGTGGCATGTAGGAGTCAAGCCAAATGTCAAGTACCTCGCACAACAAAATTGAAATCTCACAACCAACCATAGGTCACAAAATGTATGGTATTGTCCATCTGCTATAAATATCAGGCTTTAGGAGTCATTTCTGCCGAATTTGAGTTTTGAATATCACCCTCACATTCTAGTTGACAGACTGCCTGTTGCTCCCTCTCTGTCTGTCCGAAACCTGCTGACTTCCCACGCTTTCCTTCTGCTGGCAGACACCGCACGCCCTGCAGGCTCACTGCTGGCGCAGGGGCGATAGGCAGCCCTTGAAATGCTGCGCTCGGTTGTGGTATATAAGAGCTATATTCATGAAAAGACCATAAATTATGCAAGCAATTTCACTTAAAGGCATTATATTCAACTGGAATGTCAATATGTACCATTTACAGTGCTATGCTTCCTCACTGTGACTCAGTTGTTCAAATGGTAAGGCTGTGCGTTAAGCAGCACGACAACCTGCTCAGCGTTTATTACCCATTATCCCCTTGGGACACACTGGTCTCAGGCCAGAATTCTAAATATAATAAATCACAAACTCTTAGGTCACTACTGTAATCTGATCTTCTTCTATCCTCTGTGTACACAATGTTCACTTCATGCGCAGAATCAATCTGTTCTTCTTGGCGGCAAAGAGGAGAAAGTTCATACAAAAGGTTGCGGCCTTAACGCAATGTGCGGTTGTATTGGCAGCATCACATCAGTGTGTGTGTTAATTCTCATGACAACATCGATTTTTAAATGTGCTAGATTTACGGAGGACATACAGAGAAAGAAAGAAAGAAAGAAAGAAGTCCTAGAGGAATGAAGATAGAGGGAGCATCGTATGGTCCCTAAGCCTCCTCCTAGGCAGCAGTCTCTAGCCCACAACAGCTGGAGGGCTCATTTCAAAACATTGGATTAGGGAACCTCTGCGCACAGAGCCTGTAAGCTCCCACGACCAAAGAAGAAAACACACACACACAATTACGCACCCTCAAAATCACAAACGAGCACACATGCTAACAGATACATGCACCCATACTATACATACAGCATGCACGTATGCACACACATACCCCCCAACACAAACACACACACACACACACAGATGCGATGCACACATATTCAAAGTCATCGCTGTATGTCACCGGTGACCCTTATGGACACATCTAAGAGACCGAGACGGGACAGCTCACCAGCTAAACTGCAGCATTGCTAGGCATTGCCTCATTATTTCACACACTTCTGCTTCATGCCACGCTCTTCAGCTCTCCTCTTGGAGGATGTCTGGTAGACAGCCGCAGAATAAATACTGTAAGGGGTGAGCGACTCATTGTCAAATATGGCCGCCCCGATAAAAAATGTATTCACTGCACTATGATGTGTACTACAAAGAATATAGCTGTGTCTAAATTAGTTTATTCTAGTCGCAATCAAAACACACAGATTTTAGGAAAGACAAAGACAGGCCTGTTTTTTCTTATTTTCTAGCATGTTTCTTTGCTATTCTTGCCCAGGGCTGAGAGTTCTGCAGTCTTCTTCATGTCTCCAGGCTGATGTGCATACAATACAGGTGCGTGTGATGTAAATGAGCTGCCCGTCTCATTGGATTTAAAATCCAAGCCGCTCCATTTTTCTGTCGAGAAACATCTTTCTGGTTCTTTTTTTCCAGCCCCGAGCTGCCCAGAGGCACAGCTCAGCAGGACCTAGACCAGCCAGACAGACAGGATTTAGGAAAAGCTAGCCTTGCCAGTTCTCCGTGATGCTGACCATCCGCTGCCCACAGATATGTATACTGTAATAGATGGATTGTTGCATTTATTAGGCCTCAGTCAAAGACTGACTCTTGCATGTTACTTCCAAATTAGTTATACTGTTTTCACACTTATAATAATTTGGTACAAATAATTTTGTTTCAATTTAGTCAGCTGGCCACTGACTAGAATGGCAAAAAAAAAAAATGTCGACTACAGCAGCTCTTAAAATATAGATGAGTAAAATTACCACTTCACTGACGGCTCAGTTCGCAACATTTTGACATTTGGCATGTTATCAGTTTATCTGATTGAGCTGCAAACATTCACATACAGAACACTTCTGTATGTGAATGTTTGCAGCTCAATCAGAACTCTGTCAAGATGAGCATGCCTGTCTTTGATTGGATAATAAAGCATAAAGAAAGCTATGAAAGGCATGTAGTTGCCAATCTGCACAGGTGAATGGAAGTCTTTGTGCATGTTTTATTTCCCCTCTTATGAAGAGCACCTTATCCTCTCCTTTCATTTTGCACGTTGGTGTCAATAATAAAATGACACAAATATAGAGAATCTGTGTGCAAAATCAAAGTATCTTATTCGGCATTAAATTAAAAAGCCAAAAATGAGCCCCACCTGAAATAGATGGAACATGTAAATCCTAATAAAGTTTTTACTCTCATTTTCATAGTTTTTACAATTAACTATTTACATTAAAACGACTGCTGACAACTAGCCATAGAGTAGAAACAAGAGGTGTGCTATTCAGCATGTTTATCTTAAAGTTTTGTGCAGAGGCAAAAGGGCAAAGGAATGGAAAAGGAATGACGGAATTAAGGGCAAAGTGGGAAGAAGGAAGAGACAAGTGGTGTGGGCAGAAAGTTTGAGGGGTAATGTACAAGGACGAGGAAGCGAAAGGTTTAAGAGAGGATTGCGCCATGAGAAGGGAGGGATGGAAATCACACGGGGAGGCACAGAGAGGAAGAATAAATCAGAAGAAAGATAGAGCGAAAAGGGGAGGAGTGAAATAGAGGAGGATGGAAGGAAGGAGGGAGGATGCTGCCAGTTCCAGAGGCGCCTAATTGATAAAGTCACCCCAGGCAGCGCTAGCAGTGCTCGTGGAGTGAAGGAGAGAACCAACAGCGTAGCCCCGTTAAAACAGCTCTCTCTCCTCAATCGGGAGCCGAGTGTCAAAACTGCTGTTGATTAATGCATGAGAAAACCATACACCTCTGAGAGCAGTGTGTGTGTGTGTGTGTGTGTGTGTGTGTGTGCTTACTCACTCAGTCAAGCTAAGGTGCAGCCACGATGTGATGGGGAACAAATGCAGGGTGAATACAACACTTCCACTCGCTCACTCACTTTCTCTCCCCCTCTCTCGCTGCCCTGTTTCGCAATTAATTTGCATCCTGTGTTTTTATTCATGCGGCTCTTTTATTCATGGGCTTTACTTTTATTTCAGTTTCAAACAGATGCCCTTCTGATGCTGTGATGTGATGAGCCTCTGGCACCGCTGCACCGGGTGGGCTGGGACACACAGAGAGACCCAGAGAAAACACCTACACATACATCTTTGAGTGGGATGACTGATGCTGGTGGTGCTAAAAGCCCGACTAAAGAAAGGCAACTGAGCACACATTAATACACACGTCTCATGCGTTTTGAGGTTTAAACCTCCTTTTGTGATGCACTGTACCAATAATATTCACATCTTCACCTTCCGTCAGCTGCGTTTTCTCTCCGACTTCAGGGGCGATAGTTGGCAGATCTGATTTCATGTTTTAATGTGCATCCTTTTAGAATTTCTGTTCGGACTCAAACACCATTTTGCGAGTGCTCCGACGCCGTGTTCACACACTAACAGAGCTGTGTATCCCAGTAGACCCAGGGGCTTCATGGTGAGCTGTGTTTGTGTATGGCGGACCCTGTGATGCTGGCACTGCCCGTGAGGCACCAGGGCGAACCAACAACACACGTCCACGTGAAACTCAGGTGGTGTAGTTCTGTACCCAGCTGCTCCATGGCAACTCGCTCAAAGCACTGCTGAGTTTTCATCCTGAAACGGTATTTAATTACTGGATAGCCTACTGCTTTAACAACACTTTGTTGTCTTTTCTAACGGTTCTTCACTTTCTGACTTTAAATGATTAAAAGATTTGCTGTTTCGTTTCCTTGCCAAGAGTTAAAAAGATTGAGATCACTCTCATATGTGTCCGTTAAGTATGAAGCTAGCCAGGAGACAGTTAGCTTAGCTTAGCATATAGACTGGAAACAGGGAGGAAGCGGCTGGTCTGGCACTGTCCAAAGGTGGGGGGAAAAAAAATCCACCAACATGTCATATCTGCTTTGTTTAATCCGTGCAAGATACGAACTGTCAAAAAGACAAGTAGTGGTTTCACGTGAGCATCTGTGCTGGGATATTTCTTGGCAGTGACACAGCTGCTTCCCGGAGTCTCCGCAGGAAGTCATCGTGCCCGGCCAAGACCACAATTTTGTACAACAAACACAATACAAAAGTGTAATTAGCAAGATTCACGGGGAGTTGGTAGGTCGACTTTGTTAGCTTTGGACAGCTGTTTCCCCCTGTTCCCATTCTTTATGCTGAGCTAAGCTAACTGCCTGCTGGATGTGGCTTCATAATTAATGCACAGACATGAGTCATCAATCTTCTTAACTAATTCTCGGCAAGAAAGAGAGTAAGCTCATTTTCAAAAAATGTCAATCTATCCATTTTAAGCAACTGATGAAAGTTATGCTGGCCACCTACCTGCCAAGCTCTTTGTGCTACATATAACAAATCATCTCATATAATAGTTTGACTAACCACGCAAGCTAAACTGTAATAAACATACTACTCGCTTTCTCTGGAGAAGGCTGTGAGAGGATGTTGCACATGAGAGTTTATAACCATAGTCCACAGGGAGCACATTATAAAAGGTCCTCATTCATATTTCACAATGTTGGTCCTGTCTACTGTGCACAGAACGCAAACACCCTGCTTACAACAGAGCTGCATGAACTAAAGCTGAACAAAGTCTCTTCAGCTTCTGCATGCATGGACTGTCCTAGTTCAAAGGTCGAGCACTGCAACAAACTGCAACGAATGCAAAATGATGGTGTGCTTGCAGCAAGTTGCTACATGAATATGAAAGACTCTGCTTGGAAAACTCCATTGTTCACTCTTATTTGTAAAGATTCACACTGATTGGGTGAGGGATTTTGGTGGGTCAAAGGGAACGCAGATGATGATGTCCGCTTAACGCCTACCAGAGGTTTTGCTCACATGACTCTTGCCCATTTAATCCCTCCTTTCTTTCCCTTCACTTTCCCCTCCTCCTCCTCCTCTTCGCCTCTCCTTTCCTCAATTTTTCCCTCCTCAGTGCGTCCGGCAAACCCTCACCCAATCGAAGAGCCTTAAAAATCTCTTGCTCATCCTCCCCCTCATCCCCTGCCCCGCCCCTCCTAGTTGACCCATTAGCCACAGCAGCCAACTCTCTAACAGGGCCCACTGACTAGCCTACATAGCTTAAAACTCTCCTCCAAACTGTAACAGTCTGACCAGCCCGGCTTACGGTGCTCCTAATGCACTACCACTATAAACACAAGGCCTCATATCCAACATACGAGCTTTAGCATGTAGCATTGGTCTCGCTATTTACGTACAGCCTCACTTTCACGGTCTCACAGTCATGAATGGAGAATCTGTCACGTTGGTATTCAAACGGACTAAAGGCCACTATTATTTTAGCTAAATCATAACAAATTAATTCATAACGCTCTGCAAAGATTTTCAATTTACAGGAGTGAAGCAAAAACTGATGTTTATGTGATTCATGCTCATTTTACTTGTGAGGCTAAGTCACCAGAACGTTTATCCACTCCTAATTTATATCACATAGATGCTATGCACGTCTTAGTCTGGTCATATGTTGTACACACAATACTAGTCCCCACTTGCTCGTCATGAGACAACCTGTTTGAGACGTTGACTACTGCAGGTTTATGTTTCTCTGGAATGGGCATACACGATCATGCTAGATGGCCAAATAACACAGTTTTGTGGAAGCAAAGATTCACACAAGAAATAAATTACAATTGGCAATTAAGGGGTCTAACAAACTATATATGAATTACTCCTCCTATAGAGTGGTAAATACTATTTTTAACTTTTGAAACGACTATCTAAAAAGTGATTGCTGATGCGAATGAAAGTGGGGGGGGGAGTTATCGTGAACGAGCAAACGGGTGATCAGCCAAACTAGTGTGCTCGGCTGTGCGCACTGAGTGAGCAGGAGGTTAAAGTAGGCCACTGCCCTCGTGCACAGATAAGCCTGGGCACCGGAGGACTACTGCTAAAGCAGCAAACAGATGGCTCTGCACATGCAGCCCTGGACACAGCTACACACACACACACACACACACACACACACACACACACACACACACACACACACACACACACAATGTCCAAAAAACATCAAGTACCAACTCCAGTGGAGTACACTAATCACAAATATACCGCTCTAATCAACAACATCAGTCCCGTGCTTGCTCATATAGCATGCAGCAACAGAACATGCTGTTTTGCAAATTGCCAGCACATGATGCTTGGCATGTTGTTGTGACATAATGACAGCTGAGGAACCAGACCTGGAATTCACCAAAGACTCTGTTCTTGTCACCAGCCACCTCGCAGCCTTCATACCGCCTCTGTGTGTAGTTACTCCATTTCCTGTCAGACTTGGATGTTTGGCAAACCTGTCACAGCTTCTGCACGTAAAGCTAACATCCTGGCAAGCATACTGATCTGCCGGTAAGATGACATGATTGGCAAGGAGCTCTGTTTTGCTATTTGGCAGTTGCCATCCTCAAGTCCCTTTTAAGTGGGTGACAACGGCCTGGTTCTGCCAAAAAGATGTCCAAATGGAGTAGAACAGCATGTCTAATATGTAGGTATATAGATCTAGCTAGTGTAGCGGTAAGAGTCAGCAGGATAACATGGTGTGGAAATGGCAGCACTCACAAGACGAAGCACCTTGAGTTGGCACAAACAAACATTGGGTATTTAATCGTTAAATAAATCATGTTGATTAGTTTGGGAAGGTAAATTTCCCATAAAACTAAAACTAAATTAAAAGTGTTATCCTAAAGTCCGCTGGGTCCTGAAACTGCGCTGTGTCTCTGTACTACATGTCGGCAGGTAAGGCCAGACTCCTGGCCCATTAACTGTCTGCACAGCACAGGTTAACGAAAACAGAGTTTAAGCTTCTCAGTCAGCCAGCCAGCAGATAATACCAGAGGACTATTCCTGGAACCAGCATTTAGCCTAAGGTAACCTTGTCTGATGCCCCTTAGTAAGTAATTGGCTTGTAGATAGAGGTTGCTCTCTCTATTAATTGTCATACTCCTTGTTCTTTTCTTTGTTTCTGTCCCCACTCATTCTGCCTGATTTGATCTTCCCCTCTTTGAATCCCTCGCTCGTTCTTAGTCGCCTTCCCCACAGTAGCTCTCTCAAATGAAGACGGTGATTTTTAAGCCCGCCAACACTGGCCGGGCCACCTGGGAGCAGCAGTACTGTTCGTCGGCAATAAGGGCCAAGTAAAGATTTATCGTCTGCCTGAGTCCCTGTGTGGCTCACCTGGCCGCTTCAGGAAATAGACAAAAACACATGCAAAAACATGAAGAAAGTGTTAGAAGAAGGTTGGATGCACCACCACACCTCTTTAACTGCCTATACCTCTTTAATTTTGCTGTTGCAAACTTTTACCTTGAGATGCTACTCATCCAGATCAGGACACTAGTGTAGTGTAGTGGTATTAGTTTAAAATAATCATGTGTATCTATTAAATTAGTAGCTTTTTTTATTTTTTATTTATTTTATGAGGATCGGATTAGTGGAATCTGGGAAATTCTGTGGTACCAACATTGTATTTTAGCCTGTTAGCACACCATCTGTTAGAAGGATCCAGGTATTATCTCTAAAAGCCACAGTGCTAGCGAAGGCAGGGAACAAACCAGTCCGGAATTGGAGTGCGTTTTCTGAGGGCAGCAGGATGTCAGTCAGTCAGAGGACTGTAGGGAACAGAAGGACCAGGACCATGGCCATTTCCCTATGGGAAGTTGCCGCTACATCTTACTTCAACATCTTTTGCATGGAAATGCAAACTAGTGTCCTTTGTGACCTGTCTTTCTCCCTTTCTTACACACATAGACACTCTAAATCAGCCTTTGTTCATTGTGCTGACTGCACATCACCAGCTGCCTCTTTCACAGACGTAGTCAAAAACACACACTTTTATCGGTCGGCTGCTCTCAGCTGACTCCACCATGACACACGACCAGCCAAGTGATGCATGTTGTTATTTAGAGAAGGAACTGCATTTTTTTACAGTATTGATTTCTTTCACAAAGCAATTTTAATCTCATTTAAAAATCATTTTCTCGCTCCTCTCTCATTTAGTGATGCCATTTACAGATCAGCACAGTCATATTTTGATTTAGTTTTTTTGTTGTTGATCCAGGAAAAGAGGAGGGGGTGGGCTGACATGGATTCTTTCAAAACAGACATTTCCCATTTCTAGCTTTGTGTGAACAAGCACTGCACTGATGCATGGATGTTATTTTGCAGCCGTGGGTACACACAGAAGGGAAGTCATATTAGAATTCAGACCATTTTGCTCTTACATGACCAGCAAAACATAAGAATGTCCAATAATAGCAAAGCTCCTCCTATTACATTTATTACATGACAAAATTAATTTACAAGTAACTCTATTTATACCCTTTGTTACAGGGAAAAAATAATATCTGAGTCGTCTGAGTATTATCATATGTCAGAGATGATGAAATGATGAAATCTATTCTATGGACATTAGACAATCATTATTGTAACATAATTGCTGGCACATTCACTGCTTCATTCTTTTCATTGATTTCTTTCTTAACCAGCTCTGACCTACTTCTGCTAATCGGATGTAAATTATAAACTGTGGTACATTTGAAATAGCAATTTGGAGAAAACTCAAAAAAATGCTTCTGTGTGGGGAGCTTTTTTTTGCCCGAATCCTTTGATGTGTGCTTGTGCATAGGTGTTGACCAGCATGGTGATGCTTTCTCTAACTTATTCTGCTTTTGGATGTTTGATGTAGGTCAAACGCTGGCTCAGCAAACGCTGGGAACCAGCCTACATTCTCATTCTGCACGCTGGTCAAATTTACATCGCATTTCATTCAGAGGGAAACTTTACTGTACTGTAACACACACACAGAGTCACAAAGATGCACACACCTCCATCGTTCTTCTACTATTCAGCAAAAAACTGCTCTTAAAGAAAAAAAAAATCAACACAAACACGCTGAGTCTGCGCTCTTAAGGCAACGAGGGCTCTTTTCCAGACAGCAAAGGATCCTGGAATTCAAAAGCACCAAACTATGATCACTGACATTTCTTACACTCTGATCAGTCAAAGACAGCGCTTTGAGCTGCCGACCAGCTTTCAGTACACTCTTACACAAAAAGTCTGTGTAGAAAAGAACATTTAGTATTCATGATACCTAACTTTTTCGACACACTGTGCTATCCTGTTGCTGTACAAGCATCACAACAGGAATATTTATCACACGGATTGCGTCACACTGCACAAGGGTTTCTAGTTTTCTGGTATTTGAGTGTGTTTATACGGATACGTGCTTAAGTACTCTTAATATGATGTTGCCAAATTGATATGTGTATTATTGCAGGAATCACATCTTTAAACCAGAAGCACAGCACTACTACAAACTGGCTATAGACTGCTGAATAACATTTTAAGGGAGGCCCTCACTGACCCCACTGAGAACTCAGAGGTTCCTCACTGTAGGTTTTGTCGCTCCTGCAGCCAGCGTGGCTGCACTTTGTGAGTTAGATAATGCTGTTGTCAGTCAGTGACCTCTTCCTCTGTAACAAGCGCTGCTTAAGCCGCTATATGTGTGCATGTGTGCATGCGTGTGTGTGCATGTGTGTGCGTACACATGTGTGTGTACACGTATGTGTGTGTATGCATGTGCCCCAATGCCGAGCACATCTGCTCCGGACGCCCCTGGCACTGCCATATGGCTGGCAAACACGCCTACTCCTCCTCCACAAAGAGAGAGTTTGTAATGAAAAGGGAAAATGAGTGAAAATGTGTGTGTGTGAGTGCATGACAGAGGGAAATGCGTGTGAGAGAGCACAAGGGAAGGAAGGCAGAAGAGAGTAACAGCTGATGAGTGAGGAGCAGCACATGCTGCCCATTAGGCTGAACCAACAGATCCATCCCACCTCCAAACACACTAATGTTTTAAACACCCCAACATGACTGCATTCTTCTTTCCACACTAGGCCACGGCCTATTATGGATTACATCACTGTACACCTTAGCCATTCTTAGCCAAAGTCTGTACCTGACTGGAGAAAATGAGAGGAGACGTGAATAATTTTGAGATGGTACGTTTCATCTTTCAATCCGAGCAGGGACACCGTGTGGACTGCAGGATTGTAAAGATCGAGGAACACGTTTTTTTATACTAGCGCTCCACCTCTTATGACTATGATAGTAAAATACCCATAGACTACTGTTCATACTGTAAGCTTCACTACCACAGGAAACTGCACCCCCATCTCTGCAGAAGAGCATGTTTGAATCATGCATATCACAAATACAGATCAAGCTATTCATGTTTGAATATTTCAAAGGCCGGGGCATCTACCAAAGTTTAGGCCTCGCTTGTGACATGTGACTCTTTCTGAGCATAATGTACAGCATCAGCGTCACCAGGCTTGGCTGTACACTTCTTCCTCCTCCCCCCCATCTCCTCTTATCTCTTCTAGCTCCCTCCTTTCCTTCCCATCTTTCTCTTCTTCATTCCCTCCTCTTCTCTCTTCTACTCCTCTGCTGCTTAGGGCTTTTCATGAAGGCTGCGTTAATACGAGGAAATCGATACCTTCACTACGTCAGCTGTCAAGGTGCAGGTCAGAGACTTGGTGGTGGGGGTGATGGTGTGGCGGAAGTGTGTGCTTGTGTGTGAGAGGGAGGGGGGTATGTTGCTCGATAAATGCAAGCCCATTGATCTTTTCTGCACGTCTTTGTGTGCGCAAGGGTCCACTGAGACCCCTGAGGGCCTGACTGACAGGCAGCGTGCTGGTTCTGGGCCTCAGAGGCGGACTGAGTGCATGTGTGGCTGTGCTTTCTGTAGCTGTGGTCATGTGAGTCTTGTATACAAACTATATGAGCCTTATTATATATCCAGTGGTGGGTACTCTGATCCTTTACTAAGAAATAGCACCAATACAACAGTATAAAATTGTCAAAGTGCAGATGTATTATCAGGCAAAATGTGCTTAGAAAGTAAAAGTACTCATTTTGTAGCAGAATGGTTTCTGTCTGTGTCTCATACACCGATCCGCCATAACATTCAGACAGCATGGGCACCCTGACCGCAGCCCCATATGCAAGAAAACTGCGATGCTCTGTGTGTTCTGACACCTTTCTATCAGAACCAGCATTCACTTTTGCAGCAATTTGAGCTACAGAAGCTCTTCTGGTCGGACCACACTGGTCAGCCTACACTCCCCACGCACATCAATGAGACTTGACAATGACCCTGTCGCTGGTTCAGCGGTTTTCCTTCCTTGGACCACTTTTTGAAGGTACTGACCACTGCAGACCACGAACACCCCACAAGAGCTGCAGGGTTGGAGATGCTCTGACCCAGTCATCTAGTCATCACAGTTTGGCCTTTGTCAGAGTCCCTCACATCCTTCTGCTTGCCCATTTTTCCTGCTTCAACACATCAACTTGGAGGACAAAATGTTCACTTGCTGCCTAATACCCCCCCCCCCTCCCCACTGACAGGTGTTATAGTAATAAGATAATCAATGTTCTTCACTTCACCTGTCAGTGCTCATAAAGTTATGGCTGAAGTTATGTATATTGAATTTTTAATTATTATTGCTGATGCATTAACATGAAAGCAGTTTTTTATGTTACGGCTTGGTCGATGGCAGGCTGATTTGAACTTTCTTTATATAGTATTTGGAAAAATTACTAACAAATGCCCCAAAACCTTCAGTGGCCCCAAAGGCAATTGTGGCAATTACTTTGTCATTTGATAAATTGCACATTGGTTTGGTAATATGCACCGAAGCACAATATAAACTAAAATGAGTGTCCCTGTGTCCCACGTTAATTTGGCACTGACTGTTGGGTGGTTTGATCTAAAGTATGGCAATGCATCATATCAGATAAGTATATGTTTGCATGTAAAATTGTTATCAGTAAAACAGTACAATATTTTCCACTATGATGTATTGGAATAGAAGCAAGGATAAATTGACTGCATTTATATGAAGCAAGTTTCTCTAATTACACTAAAGTATTGTACCTGTGTAAGGTTAAAACCAGAATTAAGGATCTGGCTCCCAGCTGGATCTGAGACTAAAACACTACCACCCAGCAATCTTTGTGCTTCCTACCTGGCAGGTCTTCCAATTACAACAGACATGTTTGCTAAAGTGCAGCCCTTAGACGCTTACATTGTCTTTCTATGATCTCCTGTCATCTCAGTCACTCCCTGCCTCGCACACTATGAAGGAAAATCCATTTGAGCTGGAACAGCAAGGCTGCGGTATTGTTAATGGTGCTTAACATCCATCTAAGGGGGCTTAAAATGTTGAAGGCTTGATGTGTTAGCCTTAATGTTTCACTCAAAGCAGAGGAACATGGTGTTGTCACAGAAATAGCAAAGTGGCAGCTGGCTCAATATTTCTGAATGTGTGGTTGAAAATGATGCAGTAGGTGGGGCGTGGCACTAAATTGCCCGCCTTTTGGCTAACGAGACTTTCATGAGGCGTGCCAGGGTACCTGCTGTGATTCATTCATTCACACATCCGATTTGGGTGCAAGTTCAGCAGAGTCGCTGAGAGTTAATAGCACAAACGCTGTCCTCTGAGATTCTTTGTTTTAGTCTATCTATTCTCATGTCCTCCTACGAGTGAACACACGCACACACACAAAGAACACACCCCTCAATAATCAGTTGAGCTATTCACTGCTCGGGGCTACACACAGAATGAATGCATTCATCACATAATTACTGTGGAGGCAGTCACACACTTCATCAGTCTATTCCTGTATCAAAGAACCCCGGAGGGAACAGTGACAGCATACGATTTCCAAACGATATTATGGGATTCTTATACTTCCATCTAAGGAAAGTCAAAAGAGAGGCGCGGGATTTACAAAGCATCAAAGTGACATCTTGACTGATTCACCGTATTCGCCGTATTGTTAAAGGAGGAGGATTCAAGGGAGGCAGATGCTTGCATGATCGCAAAGGCTGATAAATCTTTAAAAAACTCTCTCGCGCTAAGACATATCTTCAAAAATATAACTGTGAATTGCCACTTACCTTCCCCTGTGAGAAAGACAGAGGCGTCAGACTGAAATGAGAGGGGCTGAGAGAGTCGTAAAGGCAGGGGTGTCTGTAAGGGATATGATGATATAAGGGGAGAGATATAAAAGGTGAAGCCTTAATGTCTGGTGATGTATGATGCCTGGAGTCAGTGGGCCGATGGCTGTCACATTGGTGGGAGGGGGGGGATACTGGAATCAATGGTGGTGTAAAAGATATGAACGCCATGCTGGACCTCTGAACATGAAGAAAGCTCTAGCTGCCTACAAAAACATTGTGATTAGTGGGAGAGCGGTCAAGTACAGATGTTAGCACATATAAATTGTGTATAGCATCTTAAATGGGTCCATCATAGAATGGTATAGTGGATCTATTTATTGTGGCCTACAGGCTCTTCTTCTCTCAACCTCTTTCTTTCCAATACACATATAGTATTGTGCAAATATTTAGGCAGGTGTGAAAAAATGCTGTAAACTAAGAATGCTTTCAAAAATGGAAGTGTTAATAGTTTAGTAATTAACAAAATGCAGTGAATGAACAGAAGACAAATCTAAATCTAATCAATATTTGGTGTGACCACCCTTTGGAGATACATGGTTGTCATTGGATAGTGACGTTATGTTACTTTAATTTAGCAAATGTATAAGGGTGGGGGAATCGCAAAGTGTTTGATAAGGGGGTTCTCAAGACAAAGATGGGGAAAGAAAGAAGAATCTAAAAGGAAGACAGATGAGATATGAATGGGTGAGAAGTGAGGCACAAGCATAGAAAGAGCTAATTAGGCAGGAAGAGGATCGAGATGGCACAATGACATGACATGGAGATGGGTGAAGGAGGAGAGGAGAGGAGAGGAGAGGAGAGGAGAGGAGAGGAGGTCCAGCGTTAAGGGCCAAACATACATGGTTCCCTATTTACAGTGCATTAATAAAGGCAGAGGAACTCCATAATGCAGGGGGAAAAATTAAAACTTAAACAGTGTCTATCCTTAAAGTTCCCCTTGGTTGGATGCATGCCATGTACCCTGGACTGTATCCTGAGACTGGTTCACATGATTTCATTGTCATTTTGGAGTTTGAACTGTCAAAATAATACAAATACACTTTTATATTTTGTTGTACAGGCAGACAGGTGTGCAGAGGATGTGTTTGGAATGGATGTGTCTGCATTTTGGAATCGAGGACACCAAGTATCTCCACCTGTAACATCATTTATTCAGAGTCCTGTCCTCCTTTGAGCACTTGTTTGCCTACATTCTGACCAAATCCACACAGTGCGTATCTCTCTTGCTTTGTTTGTATACAGGCAAGAAGTCAAGCTCCACTATTAAGACAAAATTCCTTCAGCAACGATCCATTATTTCACAGTCGGGTTATTCCAATTTTCAATTAGCCTCCTTTTATACTCTTTGCCTTTTCATTCTTATTCTATGTCTTGTTGCCTTCTTGTCTCATTTATGTTTAAGTCTACATTTTCCTTCACAGTAATGTCTTTTTGCATAAATTTCCATTTCAGTGGCACAAATTCCAGCTCTGTGTTTGATCTTGCCCCCTCCCTTACAAGCCGAGTCATGAAACAAATGGCCTAGAGCTAAAATTACAAATTAAGAATTAAGACATTTATTGATCAAATCATTGATCAATGTAATTGCATTATGCTCTGCAGCTGTTAATGGCTGCAGAGAAAAGTAATGGCTCCATATTGTTGTACCGCTTTCTTGTTTTTTTTCTCCCTTTCTCCCTGTGGACCGGCTCAGACATCAGGGGGTAGTGCCGGTGGTATCGATGTGTGAAATTCTGCGCCAGGGCCAATGAAAGCTTTTCCATCTCAGCATCATTTACATTCAAATGAATTCCATCAAAAGCAAAAGCCGAATGTTCAGTGAGCGGAGTGTGGGGGCTAGCTGTCACCTCCCTCATCTCTGGAAAGGGAAAGAGAGGACGAGAGAGAAGAGGGGGTTACGGTGAAAGGAAAGTAAGTTGATGTGAGAGTTAAGAGGGCGAGAGTGAGCATCTGAATTCAGCATATTGTATTTTGGAGCTTTAGGCTCAATCAGTGCCACACATACAAACACACTCACACACACAGCTTTAAGGCAGGGCAGAGAGCAGCCCAGCAGCTTGCCTGCAGCGGCATAATTGCATAGCATGTCAAAAACACTAATAAATAAATCAGTGATTACTTCCCTTTGTGAACTGCTGCAGCCCCATTATTGAATATTCATGTAGGTAAATACATTCACATCAGCTTCTCTCCTGGGTTTTACAGTTTTTTCTTTTGCTGCATGTGGTTTTAAAGCCCTCTCCTCTCTAACTGTGCGGGAGGATCGCAACAGAAATGCTATGAAAAGACATGAGTCCTCTTTATGTGTTTATGCACCATGCATATGCACATGTTAAAGGCTCTTACTGTATTATCATGTTTGTTCTCAAATGCATGAAAATAGGCAGATATCGCCTAGCTTGTTTGACCCTCAGTGATCAATTTTATACAGAAATTGAAAGCAGATTGCTATTGACGGAGGGCTATTGATTCCTGATCCCCTGAGGGTCGACATCGGTGTAGCGTGACATTCACAGTGCCATTTCCCACTCCATTATTTCTGCGATATCTCATTGGCACGAGAATGAAACAATACCACCTTTTTGACCTGCCCGGCTCCATTATCGCTTCCCGCACGGCTAACACGCTCTCTCCACTTGCAGCTCCGCTCTCCCACTCTCTCCCTGTCTCCTCTAATATCTTGTTTGCACGAGAACGTTTGCTCCATCTCTTATTCCCCGCCGTCTTTCTCACATTCTCTGACGTCAGTGTTTGTACACGAGCATGCGTCTGCTCAGGCCAAGTTAAACGTATGAAATACTACACATTTGCACAAATGCACATCTACATGCATGCAACGCGCGCACACAAAAACATGCACATACACCATTGATGGCAACTTAGCCTGTGTGATTACTGTGACTCTAAGCTGCTTAGGGGTTCTGTCCCATCTGGCTCTGGTGTTTGTGGCATCATCCCCCCCCCACCTCCTCTACCCCCCACACACATCGCCCCTTTCCGCTATCCTCCTTCTCCTGTTTCATCCCACGTCATCCACTCCTCCTGTACACAGACACACACACAGAGGGAGAACAGAGGCGGAGCAAAGGGATGATAATCCTGCGTAATCTGGGTTTACCAACTATTAGGGCTCTGCAGTGTTTTCTTACGTAATCTAATCATCCGTAGAAACGTGCAGTCAACCACCAGAGTGTGTGTGTGTGTGTTCAAAGTGGATGCCGAAAGGGATGCCTCATCGTGTCACCTGGACCATGTGGGAGGAAACACACACACACACACACACACACACACACACACACACAGAGGCCAAAGTTTCACAAACACATTATAATATAATGGCACACACGCAGGTTAGTGCTCGCATGTGCTTAATCCATATGCCTAATGTGTAGACCCCAACTAAAACACACACGCGCGCGCTCACACGGAGTACATGCTGCCAGGAAAGTCTGTAATTTAAAGTTTAGTGCCACATCAGAGGGCGTTCAGACTCCAGCTGCTCTAATAAACCTCCTGCCTTCTGGTGATGGAGGAAGCGCACACACACACACACAAATAAACACAACAAACAAACAAAAGTTTCGACCATGAACTTAACAGTATCCGCTGACTTTGTTGTGTCGAAGTCCACACATGGGGAAAACGTTATGGAAGACGTATTTTTTATGGATCCTGTTGATACTGATATATCTCTGTGACCACTGAACCTTTTGTGACCTTCTTCCCCATCATACATCATTCACATGAAAAGGCTGAGAGATGGAGAGAAATACAGGAGCCCGCATTAACTTGGACACGAGAGAGCTTGTTAATGTTTTAGTGTTTGATCATTGATGAGAGATAAACTGATATGTTAACTCCACTAACACGTACGTAATCAAGGTGAAAATGACATGCAAGTTAAATATCTTCAGGAGGAGCTTTGAGAGATACAGAAAATATTGCAATGGTAATCTTGTTTATAGGAACATAATTCAGTGTCACTTTAAACTGTGATCTGCTTTTGACACCGATAACATACGAGCTGAAACAGATTGAGAGGACAATGCATAGTTTCATGCTGTAGCCTTACAACATATGGATAAAAAGGGATTAAATCTATCAATATCCTAAACTGGACACGCTGCAAATCCTCAGAATATGTTTTGTCTGTTGCAGTCTCATCTCACTTTACTGCAAAATACTTTTAGGAGTATTTTTTTCTACATCGTGACTTCTTAAGGGAATGGAAAAAAAGGGGGTGGGGGGGTCACCATTAGTTTCTCTCACTCACATGAGGAAAGCAATAGTGAGTCGAACTTTTACGTGCATTTGCAGCAATATTCCTCTTCAGCCAGCGCGTCTCGTGAAGCTAGAACACAGCAGTCCATCCTGGAGCTTTCTGTGCTTTTACTACAAAATCCTCCAGAGGATTTCCCAACATGACTATTACAGATTGTAGTTCAGTGAGAGATGTCACTGGTTTTTTCTCGTTTTTGTCGCTCTCCGCCTGCCTCAATGGCTGTGCTGACATGTTTTTTTTACGAATCTCTCCCCATCACGCTCTTTCTCTCACTCATGCACAGTACATCCACAAGAATCGACATACCTGCTGACTGCTTACATGTTGTTTTTCTTTTATTTGTTATATACGTGTTCCAGTGTGGGGCAAAATTTAGAATCAGACCAGAACTGGGTGCACACTCAGGTTTATTTCCTGTCTTATTTTGGTAGTCTTATCTTCGTGTATCTGCTCTTTACTTCTGGTCTTTTGTTAGTTTTCTTACCAGTTCTATGTCTCACCTGTGCCTTGTTAATCACCTGTTGTCTATTAACCAACCTGCCTCAGTTTTGTATATATGCCCGTATCCTTTGTTTCTCTAGTTGCCAGGTCGTCTTAGTTCCTCCGTGTCTAGCGGTCCAGCATTCTCTGTCTAAGTATTGACCTACCTGCGCATGACCCTGTTTATTTTGGATTACAGCTTTGTCTTCTCCCTGTCAGTGCTTTTGCTAGAGTGGATTGATCTTGTGTACCGAACCCCTTTTTCTGACCAGTAAACTGTTTGACTCTGACTCTGGATCGTGCATTTGAGTCCTTCTCCTGGGCTTTGTCTACCCCAGCCGTCTCTTAGTTTAGTGATGTTACTTTACCGGGTAGTTTCTTTGAGATCAAGATCATTCTCTTTATTGAGAGATACCTGGCAAACATAAAGGATTACAGTCAGACAACCAGCATAAAAAAACAACAAGTGAGACAGGTAAATAGAAATAATTTTATAAAAAGCACATTGGATAAGAAAGCTTAAACATTTGCATGGGAATGAAATAATATGGCTTGGGAGCTGCACTTCATTCCAGTTCCCACAAGTATAAGCAAATGTGAGTGACCTGTGAATATTGTGGAAAGTAGTATCCATCATGTGCAGGCTGCTAAAATAATATAAACAGGGATGTCCCATGCGGTATCACCTTAAAGCTATTATTCTGCCATCAGCATCGTGGACAACAGGACACACTCCAGAATTAGGACAACGTGGGTTAA
The DNA here is from genome assembly GCA_036023855.1 of Gadopsis marmoratus. Lineage (NCBI taxonomy): Eukaryota > Metazoa > Chordata > Actinopteri > Centrarchiformes > Percichthyidae > Gadopsis > Gadopsis marmoratus. Next base: position 53,854 of record JAVQJF010012174.1, read on the forward strand.
ACACGGGGTAAAATTTGTCGAGGTCAAAACCTTGATCTTAACCAGGGTTTCTCTTGCATGAGTTGGCTGTTTCTCAAAGACATTCAGCAGTGTAAAAACAATTGAGCAGAGGTGCATTTCTGTATGGGTCAGATAGAGGAAATGGTTAGTCAGGCCTGAATATAGACAGAGAGACAGAAAGATGTATCTGTTATTTTATTTTAACTGTACATTTTTCATTTTTTAATTATTAATATCTGTCTATTATCTGATGCTTTGGCAATATTGCCTTGCTACATTCATGCCAATTAAGCATATTGAATTGAAACTGAAGTGAGAGCAGAAATGTAGCATTTACTGTCTCTGATCCATCTGCAGTCCCAGAGTATAGTCACCCTGGCTGCTGAAATGATTTCCAGTGTTTCTAAGCTATAAAAATAAAACATTTAAAAATATAAGCACTAAAAATGAGATGGCCTTCCACTAGTGTGTGTGGAGAAAGGGAGGCAGAGAAAGTGTGGGGGCAAAAAGGGAGTGAATTAGTGAGAGAGAGAGAGAGAGAGAGAGAGAGAGAGAGAGAGAGACAGAGGAAGAGATGAGGCACCCATCATTCTCAGAGAGGCTTACATTATGAGTGATTCATGCGTTCATCTTTAACAATATTTGAATAACTTTCGATTTCTCAAATGGATCACTTCACACACCCCCACTTCCCCAGCAGTGAACATGTCTTAATGTCTCTGGCTGAAATATCAGCCAGAGACACATTTACACATTTAATTCAAAGGTTTTTTATTTTAGGGTTTCTTCCTGACACATATTGCGCAGGGCATTGGCTGACCTACAAGCTAATTTGATAGCTAACCGTGTGATAAATACTATGAAGGAAATGTCATATGTGGCCCTTGATGGAAATATTACCATAGACTCATCCGAATGTGATCACGTTAGATTATTAGGGATTGAAGAAGAATGATTATGGGGAAGGGGGGGTTGCTGTATGAGTAGATAATAGCAGGATTCATTGTTGAGGGAAGACACTGGCTGGCAAATGCACAGTCCCTGCTGGCTGTTGTACTGTATATTCATTATAAGTGAAACAATGGGAATAAATCCAGGGCAGTATGTGTTTTGAGGGCCAACATTATCACCATTCACGACTCTCCACAGGGAAAGAATAAAGAAATCTTGGCTAAGATGCTCACTCAACTCCGCATGAGTCTGTCTGGTGGGAACCTTCCGTACAATATGGAGATAGTTAGGGTATATACAGTGTTTTTGTGCTGTAAATGGTACCAAAGTGCATGTCTGCCTCACTGTTCTCATTTCTATTCACACTGGTCCCACGTGGGGACTTGAAGCAATGATTTCTTAGCTGTCTGCGTGCGATTAACAAATAATGAGAAAACCAATCAGACTAGGCATCCTTCACATGTAAAATACAGACCTGTGACAGTGACACAGAGGAAATCTACTAGTGTGGGGCGTGCTGTTGCTCCCATTGCTGCCACCGCGATCAATTTAATGGGCCTCCATATGGCGCTGCAGAATCAATGAAAGATCACTGCGGATTCCTCTCAGCACTTAATGTTGGTGGGGAGCGGGAGAGTCTAAATTTATACTGGAATTCCACTGAGACGTCTCAGAAGAAATGGTGACTATATATGTAATAACTTCACACCCCCCCATCCTCCGCCTAAAGCCCTTTAGCGGAGGGTCAGAGAGAAAAAAAGAGGGAGTACAGCTACACTCAGAGCTTTGACCCATATTTGTACCACAGAACTGTCACAGGCTGGAAAATGAATGGGTGACCTTGGTTGAAACTGGTACCTACATCTTGTCTTGGGGATAGTCCTAGAAAGACGGTGTTAGCTTGGGCCTGGCCAAGGAGATGAAGGGAGGGGTGGAGGTACTGAGGAGGGGGTGGAGGGTAGTCTCAGCGAAATAACTGTTTATACAGATGTGACGAGTGTGTCTCTCTGTTGTTGCACCACCTTCTCAGCAGATATCACTTTGTCCATAATGTATTCAAATGACAAGAATCACGAGAAATGAGCATAATGGGAAAGAAGTGACTACAGTGCTTTTCAAAAAGAGATTGCCCTTTTTATATCGTGCATGCACATATGAACACAGTTACAGCAGCAGCAGGGAGATGGCATCAAGCAATGACGAGCATTTGAGAGTGCGTCACTTAAGAATATCATCCTCTAATATCCTGCCTCTGATAGAAAACAGAATAAAAGAGGGGGGGGGAGTCGTAATCTTCTCTCCTCTGCAACCCGTCCTCTAGGAACTCCTCAATCTTCACGGTGGCTTCAAGTTTTTGCTTAGATCGGCAAGAAAATAAGTTTTGTTGGTTATCCTGTATCGTTTAATAGAGACGGGGTTGCCTCAGGGGTGGAAAGGCAAGTTTAGAATATCAATTAGTATCAGCCAATTCTCTGAAATTCTGCTTTGGGTGATGCAGATCTTTTTTTTCTCTCTTCATAGAACAAGCTGCACTGAAGATAAAAGGCAGGCATGGGGGTTGAGAAGCACGAGGAGATACAGTATGCATGTGTCGCTTCACTCGGGCTAATGTCTAAGGGTTGTCTGAAGGCAACGAGGTCGTTACTCTTACGCCAACGATAATTGGCTAGATTGACAGCTTTATGGGTTAAATTAAATACATTGTTTATTATTATTATGAAAAGGCCTAAATTGATGGACCTGAGGGGTAAAATAGGAAAAACACAGTAGTTGACATTTAAAAAGGCATACCATAAAATCTTAATAAACATTTGACTTATTTTATATTCATGAATATTTCCTCATAAATAAGCAAAAAGACAACTACACAATAAGCTTGTCCCTTTGCCAGCCTGTGTGTCTGGGGAAGCAGTTGGCTGTTGTGTAACAAAAACAGAAATGTGCAAGAAAAGCAGTGAATCCTGAAGCCAAGTAACACAACATGACTCTCCTATCACACTATGTGAGAGTGTTCTTAGGAAATAACGTTGTGCAAAAAGTATTTAATCGCCTGTCCGATGCTTTGCATTACAGCAGCTATAGCATCGGTGGGAAGTGATTTCAAACTGCAGCCGTCCTAGCAGACCCATACAAAGTTAGAGAGATCCCAAAGTCAGCTCTGCCAACCCAAATACTAGTGAAGACAGAGAGGCCTTACAAAGTGCTGCAGAGAGAGATATTTGTCCCGGGGACAGACGGGGGGATGATCAGCACATGATGCAGCCCTATTTGACAAGGTTACGCCTTGTAAACTCTGAGATACACACACACACACACACACACACACATTCTCTCTCTCTCACAAGAACACACAGATGCAAAAGTGGACACAAACATACAAATTTCAGATATGCCACAATTAAAAAGCGGAAAGATATGACAGGAACATCTTCACCTTGGTATAAAAAGACAATGCACCTTCTATTTCAAGCTGCTTGGAAATTCCTCAGTCCTTGTTTTGAGTTACTCTGACATTTGGGACAAAAATACAAGCTGGTGAAATAAACAGCATCAAGTCCATTAATTTATTTGCCATCTAATGCCTCTGCTGGGACTGTAAGGCTGCAAAACAGAGTAACCAGATGGGGGAGAGTGAGAGACACGGAGGGCAGACTGTTAACAAACTTGCCATCTAAAAATAAGAACTGACAGTCAGTTCCACTTTGCAGTTATCTCTCCATCGCTTCACACATGAATCACAGAGAGGTTTTCAAACCAGTGGAGGTTTAAAATCATACACAGCTTCAAACACATCTCATGATAGCTCCCAGGAAGAATCATAAACACCTAGCTATGATAACACAGGGTCAGATTCAAGGCCAAGTATGGAGACATGAGAGGACTGCTCAGCAACAAGCACTTAGACACTGTAAGGATATACAGGATGTGAGGCTAAAGTCCTGAGGTTATTATATATTAAATATAGCAACATGTGGTGGGGAAAGTAGAGGCAAACCCTTGTCATTATTTATTTTGTTAATTTAATAAAGAAAACGGTAACTGCTCCTCTCCAACATGGGGTATGTATAACCCTATATTTTGCTTCTTGATCTGATCTCTATATTTGAATAATATTTGACCATTAATTAATCAAATGGCAGGACACCAAATAGATGTTTTCAGCTTTCTGTCACCTGAACGTAACCATTCAAAGACAAAAAAACACAACTGCAGGTCTGGTCGAAATTGCCAGAATGAAAGCGCATTCACTAGGTGGGTAACCTGGAGAGGCTACTTTAGATGAGGAGATAGGAGCCTGGTTCAGCCTCTGAATATAGAGTCGGTGTAATTTCCATCCAATCCCTGAGATTTCACACTCCCTCCTGTGAAAAATCACACTTAAAGGGGCTCCAGTAAGCAGGGGCTTAATTGGCTGTGACGTGACGTGCATAATGTCATCTTACTCTCCACACAGCGCACAGACACACGAAATTTATATTCACAAACGCACACACACACACAAAATGACTGTATTCGCACACACGTAGGAAGACAACGCCTGATCCGCGCATCTATATGCAGTGAGAAAAGCAGTTAAGAGGCATCGGCGAATCATGCAAATACGTCAACTCGCACCTATCATAGCCTGGGGGAGGGAGGGGGTGTGGGGGGGGACACTGTGTGCGTGAACTCGGTTGGAGCAGTAATGAGCAGGTCAACTTCTGTCATAAATCACACTGAACATGTAGCACAAGGAAAACATGCTTGGCCCAACAACAAGGATATATGATCAAGGCTATTATCCTCCAGTCTCACCACTGTGAGCGGCGCTGAACCCCAATGTGGAGTTCTTTTGCAGAAGCTTAACCTGTAAGATATTCACACGCTGTACAGTAAAGCCCACCCCACTTGACAGCCACCCTGACTGCTCTGTCTGAAGTCTGTCTGATTACCGCTGACTGATTGTATTCAAGTGCACTCGTGCTTTGGCATAAGCTCCAAATGATTGCCATGGAAATAGATTCTGAATTACTGTGTGGTTACTAATGACTAAACTCTCATATATTCTGAGTTATCCGGCTGGTAATTACATACAGGTAATGTTCTGTGGATTTAGGACTAGCATGAAAGCTATTTATGTATCCAGGCTTCACTCTAAACTGATTAATGAGCGTAGTGATCGCTGGTGAAGACTATCATCGTGCTCGTTAGGCATGCTCACCAGGATCGTGTCCTCTGCTGCTGGTGCTATGCATATTAAAGGACATTTAGAAAACACGTTTAATGGAGAGAAGGAAAAAAAAAACCCCAATGGGAGGCCCTATTTGATTTTATTTGAATACCTACAGCATGTCTTGTGAAAACTGCTTCCACAGAAAATGAAACGAGCCTTAAGGACGCGATTAGTGAATCGTGCAGGATGTCTCAAAGTAATGGCCTGCCATTGGAAATGCTATTCCAGGGAGAGATAAGCTGAGAAAGATAAGAGACGCATTATTTGGCCCTGTGGTGCAGTAAATCTTCACAGATATCAGGTAATGGACATGGCTTATGCTATTGGAAGCTAATTACCACTGGACGACCAGAGCAGCTAGATATAACATACAGCTTTGGTGATCATGATGCACGCCATCATTAGGAGGAGAGATCACCTTGACACATAATGGCTGAGACAAGTGCAATTTCTTGGTAGGGTATATCTGTGGATCACTCAATCTCACAACGAAAACTCACATTTACTGTCCCCCAACACCTCTGCTAAGACCAAGACGCTGAACCCGACTTCCCAACTCAGGAATCCAGCACCATGTGGAGGCGTCTGGGAAATGGTTCCGAATTAGCACAGCGCCTTTACAAGACAGACAGACCAGGCGCGAGCTTGGTATTTCAACACAACCAAGACGAAACCGTACACCGCTTCTCGGAATAGTCGCCTCACTTAGCGGCACCAGCAACATAATCCTCTCCTCACTTTCACTGGGGTCAGAGAAGCCTCTCTCACCGCCTCTTTTTCTTTCTCACCAGTCTCTCTCTTTCTCGCGCGCACGCTCACCACACAGATAAGTTGGTTCGTGCGGCCTGGTGCGCAAAAAAAACTCTCAAAATAACCGTTGACACAATTTTCCTCCGCCATTCAAATGCCACAGCTGCTGTTGTGTAAAAATAGTACCGTCATCTTGAGGTGTCTCGCAAGAAATCATTAAGTCAGATGTGAGGTGCTGACAGGTGATAAGACTCGGTGCCATTGGAAAATGTACGGTGAATTACATGCAACTGACTAGCAAAGACATGCAAAATAGGGATAAACTCCCGCTAACGCTGGTGCAAAGTGGAACCGTTTAGCTAAATGTCAAGTAGCGCTTATTTATGACCTGTGTCCATCTCCCATATTTTAAACTATGAGCAATTTCACATAACAACATATTATCTTTTCTCATGTCTTGTTTTTGTGTCACATGCTCATCCTGGACCAACCAAAGCCTCTGCATTCCTCTCATGATAACTGCAGATAGCAAGCGCCCCTCTCAATCACAAAGACACAACTAATACAATCAAAGAAGAAGATTCTCCCAGTATTTGCTTGTGTCAAAGTGGTGTTAAATTACATATTTAACTAATGAGAATCAGTCACATAATCCCTCTTTTTGCATTAGAGCACTCCCTGCATGGATACAGTGAATGCACTGCTTTTTTAAACGTGTTAATCCATTCAGAGTTATAAACCCTTTTTTGCAACTGTGCCACAGCATAGACTATAAAAAACTGTCAAATTCCAAAAGTTGGTATCAATATCTGGTCAGAATCATCATCCTGTTCACTTACTCTTTGATAAGACAGTTCCTGATTTAAACCACAATGTTGACAATTTTTTATTTTATTGCTATATAAATTCTTGTATGGCTGCTAACATTTGAGAATGTTTGTTTTCTTTGTTAGCATTGCGCTTCAAGTAAAGTTGAAGAATGAAGCAGCAGAGGTCAAGACATCATCAGGTTATATTTCCTGACATTAAAAAAGCTCCCTCCAGATCCCTAGAAGGCTGTAAATGTTTAATACTGGTACGGTTTTAACAGGCTGAGCAGTACTCTTCATGACAACTACAGTGAACCTCGTGTGTAAATTCAGTGGCGTGACCCTTTAAATGAAAAAATGGTTTTATAGACAACCATGCTTGTATGTCTCAATGTGATGTATTGAATAAAAGTTTTGTTTTGGGACTGGTACCAAATCAAAAAATGTATTTTAAGAGGTATTAACAAATTTCAAAAGAAAACTAGCCCTACTGTTGCTCAAACAGGCAACCAAACAAGTATAATTTACATGCAGCGAAGTTATATTTCTTGTTTTCTTTTATAGTACACCCTATGACCAGCTGGGCCAAGATAATGCATGTGTGTGTGATGAGGACTCAGTAGGTGGTAGGTGAGACAGGAAAGTAATGGCTGCAGAGAGGTGGTCAGGTGTGATGTGAGCAGATCGATGGGCCGGATGACCCACTACAGGCTCAACGTCACACAGACGGCAGAGCAGGAGGCTGCTCAGCCAGGTCTACGCACACACACAGAGCACTGCAGAGCCATTGAACAGCTGGGTTAGGTCACAACATGTAAGGCCACACTGCCAGAACATCCAACAGGACAGGATAAAACACTGCAGAGTACCACAGTCACACTACAGGACAGACAGGATAAAACACTGCAGAGTCCCACAGTCACACTACAGGACAGGATAAAACACTGCAGAGTACCACAGTCACACTACAGGACAGTCCAATCACAGGGTGGGTTGGAGGAGGCAAGGCCTCTGTCAGATGGACAGGTTTGGGACTGATTTGTAGTTCTCATTATTATCATGACATAATATATTATGTCTAGTAAGGCAAGGCAATATGAATCTGATATGTTCATCACTTTATAGACTTTGTATCTTAAAATACAATAATTAACACTATAATGTTATATATTTTGTGTGAGTTTGCATTATATGACTGTATAAAATACATGGTAAGATTCCCCTTGTATGTCACTTTAAACATAGATTGCACTGACAAACTGAATTGAAATACACTGCTCGAAAGAATTAAAGGAACACTTTGAAAGCACATCAGATGTCAATGGGAAAAAAATCATGCTGTATATCTATACTGACATGCACTGGGTAATGTGTGGAACAAAAGGATGCCACAGTGTTTGATGGAAATTAAAATGATCAACCTACAGAGGGCTGAATTCAAAGACAACCAAAAATAAAAAGTGAAAAAATTATGCAGCAGGCTAGTCCATTTTGCTGAAATGTCATTGCAACTCAAAATGGTACTCAGTAGTTTGTAATAGCCCCACGTGCTTGTATGCTGCCTGACAACATCATGGCTCTTAATGAGACGACGGATGGTGTCCTGGGGTATCTCCTCCCAGACCGTTCATGCTGAACGATATTACAGGCAGCATAACATTCTCAACGGCTTCTCCAGACCCTTTCACGTCTGTCACATGTGCTCAGGGTGAACCTGCTCTCATCTGTGAAAAGCACAGGGAGCCAGTGGCAGACCTGCCAATTCTGGTGTTCTATGGCAAATGCCAATCG